>JARJDQ010020711.1:0-14835 GCA_030264215.1 Geostiba sp. GC000077
AAATTGTTTTCGAAAGTTTCTGCGTCTGGCACTTTTTTCGGCGTGGGGCGTTTTTCCGAAGCAGGTGGTGACTATTCACACATTCATTGCTTCATTCACACTGCGATTTTATAAAAATTCTCCCAACTTTGCGCAACTTCTCGACGTGTCAGAAGTTGGGAACTTTTTGGTGGGCTCGCAAAGAGAGGCTCTAAAATGCAGCAACACGGCACTTTTTATTGAATCACTGAAATCATCTGAATTTTATTGAATTGAACGCACATGCAATTGCACCATTCGGACGCTTGCTGACAATACGGCAAAGTGGATGAATTAATTAATCTACGCTCAGCGCACTTTTTATGACGCGTCAAGCACCATTTTTCGGTCGGCCAGAGCGTAATAAAATACAGGGGTTGTTTCGACGCTATAAAATCATCATCATGTAGCAATAATTGCTGGTTAATCGACAATGATGGAGCGTCGCACGTCACACCCGCCATATCGAATTTGTCAATCGCCTGCCAAAAAATCCACCCTCAAAAACAATGAAAAAATAGAATTTTCAGATCTCAATATTATAAAGTGATATTTTGGCGTTCTATTTTTCTCTGTGTGACATTAAACGTATGCGGAGCGTAAAATATCCAGGCGCGCTTGCATGGAACACCGTCCCTGGGGTCAATTGTGTTGAAAGAACAAATTCCTATTAATATTTCATAATTTTCAGTCCGGGGGAAGGTTATCGCACCGTGCACAGCCTGGCATTATGTATTACGTATTCCCTTTGGTGGTGTTATCTGTCACCTAAACCACTCGCATGCGCAAACTGCATACGCGAAACTCCCGGCGCATCCACCAAAATATCACACACTAAAAAAATTTACACGAACTACAACTAAAAATTAAAATATCCGGGGAAGCAAAACATTGTTGTTTGTTTCCGTATTGTTTGGATGTAAAGCTTACATTTCAACAAATTTCGGCTTAATTTAGAGCTGGAAAAGTGCACTTTTTTTTGCTGGAAAATTCGTTTAGTTACGTCAACAAAACGAATGCAATAGAAAAACTTGGGAGAGAGTTTCAACCATGGCTGAAACCAGGTTGTTAGTGTATTATGGTCCTGCTCCCTGACCTGCAATGTATATTTAAAACTAACGGGTGAAGCGTACCAATTCATTAGCCAAGAAAGGCAAAAATAACAAACAACTGAATCGGAACGTCGCTTTTACAGTTTTATAATACAATACTTTATATAACAAAATTATTCAAAAATTATATTTAAAAAAAGTCTATGCGTTTGAAAGTTGAAATAAAATAATCAAATTTTAATTACCATCAGCAGCGTGCTGCAATATGCCGGGACTAGCTTCTGTCAATTATGTTTTCCAAATTTGTGCGATGCTGGGTGGTGCTGCGCTCGGCGGGATAATTAATTGAATTCGAATGCGATTTGTCCCATTTCACGTATCGAATTATCGATGCAGGCTGGCGCGTTATTAGCCGCGAGCACGTAACGCAATAAACAAATGACAGTTTTTCCCGAACTTTTCAAGCGCTGACAATGCGCCGCACAGTGCTCAAATCGTCCGATTGGTGGCGGGGGAAGGGGTAGTGAAAGAGTGCGTGCGGATGCGAATCAATGGCACTGAGCACAGGCCTACAACCTCATTTGCCATCGCAATCGATAAAACCAATAGCATAAATAAACGCCCTCCATAATAATACACTAACGACACATGAAACTAGCCAACATAAAAATGAGCATTCATAATTCGATGGGCTCGATTGCAATTACATATATGGTGTTTTTAATAATACATTAAAACACTATGTGTGGAATGGAAAGTATTATTAGTATTATCTGATGATGATTACAATGAAGCATTTCATTATTTACCGATGGAGTCTTTGTGAAAGCATAATTGCGAAATGCATTAAATATTTTAAACTATTATTCCAGACTTCCAGGACAATATCAAAACCTTGCAGCTTATAAACGAAACTAAACTTTAAATTATAAGTTTCTCGGATACTATACCCCCTCTTGAGATACCCGAATCCAGGCACCAGTTCTGCTGGCCTCAAACAAAGTTTGACACTAATAACTAGTGTTTTCTTGCTTGTTGCTCGAACTACGTACTACGCGTCGTTATACTTGCATCCAGCAGCCTACAGCCTGCATGTCTGCATGCCTGCAGGAGTGTGGGTAGTGTTTTCTCAAATTTTGCGTCACTTTGTTGTGTTTGCCGGGCATGGCGCAAGAGAAAAGGAATAAAACACATGGGGAATATGTATCGTGGTGAAACATTATGTGGAGGCGCCGGGCGTAAAGCAGGGAAATGCAAATGGCAGGCGCGCCCGGAAGTTGAGACATTCATGGCGTTGTGGCGTGCGCGAGTTTGGCGCCGAAATGACGGAATGCGGAGCACTATGCTTAACAAATTAGAATTATTACGAGAATTACTGTGAGCGACTTAAAGTCATGAGAACCCCTTTCCTCTACGCGTATACACGTGAAGGACATTATGGATACAGTTTGTCACCAAAAACACCCAAGTTTAGACTTTGAAATTTATTTACAACGTTTTTTTTTTTGGGTGTTAGTGAATTTTATTTTCAGTGCGCGAGTAGTTGGAGTTGGTTCAACCTCTAGAGCTCGCAGGGGTTGAAAACCCTATAAGCCATAAGCCGTAATTCCTGAGCCCAGCGCTGAGCTGTATTAACTAAAAATTGCCGACAACGATGATTAGAAATGTGCATTAAGGTGGAAACTAAGCTCGGCAGTTACACGAGGGTGGAGGGTGGAGGGTAGTGCGCGTGTGGAAAATGTCGGAAATGTAAGGGAAACATGAGAAGTGTTTATCTGCCACAAGCTACCGCCGGCACTATCGCCTGTTGGGGTGAGTGCAGAGCAACGAATGTGCAAACGGCGAGTGGTGGCGAAAAGCACAGATGAAAATTACCACCGTCTGCATTGCAAAGTGCGACTGCGAAATTTCGCACCCTACGTAACGCGATTAGTGTTATGTGCACGAGTTAGCATCGCCAATATAAAATTAGAAAAAAAATCCGATCCTTGTTATTCTATTTCTGGAGGTATCCGAAGATCACGCATTGCAAAGGGATGAAAAGTAGAGCAGGCTGACGGAAAAGATTAATTGGCCGGCGTTGCGCAAGCAATTGGAAACTGCTTCGCAAGGACTTTTTTTTTGCAACAAAAATATCGCCAGCAATGAGCAATGAAGATTGAAGCAGCGCGGAATGTGGAGACGAATAAAAAATAAAGAATAACGACAATGTTACGTGCTTCCTGACTAAGACGCCGTGAAAGGGAGGATGGAGCGAGAAAGAATTGCGCAAAGCTGCACGTAAAGAAAGGAATCAGGACTGAGGAATGGAATAAAACAGGAATGATATTGTGCCGAGGTGCAAATGTATTGCACGCACTTCCAAGGGCGAAAAAGCAGCAGCCGTTAAAAATGCGACTCGGGTGGATAACAACAGGACGAGTGAAGATTCTTTAGCGACGTAGACGTCGACGCAGGGAAATAGCAAATTTCAGCGAATAAATCATCGTAATTTGGTGTCAATTTGTCGACGCGTCGACGTTCCTTTTCACACTGCGCACATCTTCCTCATCCCAGCACGTTAACAACGTCCGTAGTTTTGCGCCATTTTTCACTTCACATCCTTATGCGCGTACATACTTTCAATATTAATGGCGCTTTGTTATCTGCAACTTTGAGTTTTGATATCAAGTGATTTTCAACTTAAAAGCTGAAGAATTGCACTGCAAAATATGAAATATTAAAATTCTGAACGCATGGTATGATTTCATGCACGATCACGAATGCAAGGCGAACAAAGCACACAATGTGCGACGAACAATACAAATCGCTTATTGACTGATATTGACTGATATTGACACGACAGGACAGTGAAGAGATAAAAGGAAAAAGTATGGAAGATCTTGGATGTTCGATCTTGCATCCGGGAGAAGAGATGATTGACATTGAGATGAGTAATATCTTGAATATGACTTGCGCAAACATTTAATGTCAAAAAAAAATCGCGAGCTGAGCGAAAAGGATTTTTGAACACGTTTCGGGTTAGTTGGTAATTCAGTAATTTACAAAATCTTATTATCCACTCATAGAATTTAGATATGGGTATTTTGTGCGGTGGAAATGAAGTTGGCGATGCGCAAATTGAAGTGAGTCGGGGTTTATGCCACCGAGGAATAGTCCTGCAGATGAATTAAACCGCTTATGAGGAGCACTCTCGAACTGGGTTCTGCCCGGCGCCTCCACAGCGTGTCTTGCTCTTCGGGGTCGTCCCTCCGCGCGCGCACCCACCCACTTACAGAGAATACGCAGCGAACGTAAATCCTGACTTATTCAATGCGATTTATTTCGGGCGGCGCCCGAAGGACACCTTTAATGCGCGGATTAAATAGATAAATTGAACCGTTACGAGTCCATTATGTAGCCGACGACTGCCACAGTCGCACTTTCGTTAGGGGGAAGGGGGGCGGTTTGAAGATGAAGATGCGCCCAGCCGCGGCAGAGGTGAGATGAACATACCATAACTTCCGTTTTAATGCACCGAAGCCATTTGCTGCCTGCCAGCCCAAACACTTTGCGCCGACGGGAATGAAAGGACATGCCCTCCCCACGGATGAGTTTTAAAGTATCGGTGGCGGTGGCGATCCTTAATGAGTGCTTGACTCGGTTGGATAACATGCCCGTCCCTCAACGAGCTTTCAAGCACCTAGTCATCTATTTCGAACAGAGCATAACTTAATACCTGCTACTTGCATTACCAGCCGTATCCTCTGGAAATCCAGGGGGTTGGATACGCGCACAATAAGATTAAATCTTGTGTGTTACGAGTGGTGAAAAAAAACTGTTTCATTCTGCACAGCTAGAGACAAAAGTTACAAAGGAATAAAAACAAGACAACAAAACAAAAACACTGCTGGACGCGTGGCACGGTGGTGGATATTGAAGAAAATGCTAGTTTACAGTTGGATGTTTGCTCTGGCGAACAAAAAGAGTGTAAAGAGCGAAGTCATGAAGGAGCCAAAGAGGTTTTATCCGATAAACTATTACTCACTAAAAATTGTACACCATGCTCAATTTTTTCTGTCTAGGGTATGCATAGCTAAGATTTGTTGCATGAATAAAAACGAATGGCACGATCGGCACGTCCTTGCCGTTCCTTCCATTTTCCTCACTTTGTCGCTCATTTTCTTTAAATATCGTCACTTTCTTCCGCTCGCCGCACATGTGAAACGCTCATCGATTCATAACTACTCTCGACGATAAAAAATACATTCGTCCATAAAATCGGCGGAAAATATTATCCATTCCCTTCGGGCGCAAATGGACAACTCTGGTTGAAGGCATATTTTCCTCATCGCCGTAACGAGACATGCCCAATGACAGATATGTAAATAAGTCGTAAAAAGCTTTTCAGCCGACTCGCTTTTACGGCGCGTGTACAAAAAACAGCAGGCTTTAAAAATGTATGCGCCGAATCAAACATATATGGAATTATGAATTTTTTTGATTTCATTTTTAGCCCGGCGCATCCACACGTGTAAAACATTTCGCGCTGCACTTTATGTCACTGGATCGCATTTAATGCGCTGGTGGTGGTCGTGCGCGTGTAATTTTTAAAAGTCCCACCCACACAACAGAAACACATTAGAGCAAATGCGTCCACCGTAAAGTTGCATTTAAATTTTATGCTAAAGTTTTAGCAGCTGCATCTGCGTGTGTGCGTTGCGCCGCCCTGTTTTAAACGTATGCGCTATATATTTCGAGTTTAACGCCAGAGCGAAACATATTCACGTTGCGCCTGTGTTGGACTTGAATTGGGGCAGGACTAAGGCTTGTGTATGTGAGTTGTCCGAATGTTTACTGCAATTGTGCAGTCGTTAAACTTCGCCGATGTTTGTTTCGTATGCGTCGTCGTCCCTTGCCCAGCACACACATCCGATGCGGATTATTTTACTTTCTTTTTTCGTGTTGAAAAATTGCAGAATGGCCAATTGTGCGCGTGGAGAGACAACACTGCATAAAGCATGCGCAGCATGGAGAAATGAAAACAAAGCGCACACTGCGCGCCGGGGGCTTCGAGAAAAGGAGCTTTTTTCCTTTCTTTTTACCATCCTGGGTGTAGTACAATTGTGTGTACACATTGTACATTGTTCTGCGGTGCGTACCGCTGTTGCTTCGGGGTTTTAAAGTGTGGGAGCTTTTCGCTAAAAGCTTCGAAAAGCGTGAATACGCAATTCCGCGCGGACTTTGTGCGCGGCGCGCGCACATTGTGTGTTAATGGCTTTCTGAATAGACAGTAATGCTGCGCCCGAATTATACGCGGCGGCGGCGACGATTTATGCCGAGTCTCCCAGCGTATAAATGGCTCGCGGTGCAATTTACACATCTTACAGGTTGCTAACGACGATTACCACCCAGGCTAGCTGATGATAAACACTGGCCATAAAAAAGTTTAACCCTTTTATCCATAAGCATGCAATATGCCACAAAAATGTCATTGTTTATTCTTTAACAGATTTGCTTGAGTTTACCAAACACCCAGTGCGTAAATTGCTATTATTATAGCAATAGTTCAATGCTAAGTACGTAAGCACGTTCGTACTCGTGTAGCTGCGTTCAGCGGATTCGAACACGGGCTTTGCACCGAATAATTCAGCATTTCACCGCTCCCTCACCCTCCCAATACCAAATGCTCGATTTCATTCATCCACCTAAATGCTTGATTTTACTCATCTGCATACAAACAGCTCCAGTCATTATCGAAATCATACGTTCAACAGAAGTTTTGAAAAATATTGTAATCTGAAAATAATTGTACTTTGGTTTTCAGACGCGAGTTAATCCACTTAAAGCCGCACTAAAATTCCGATGCGCTGAATTTAGGTACGGCAATCGGCAATCCTTTTCGAATTCAACTCAAACTTATATTGTCACCTTGAAATCCTTTTTTTACCATTCTTTACTAAACTTGGTACGTTTTGTGAGTTTCAAAGGATAACGCTTGTCAATTGAAATCTGCAGCTGCGCAAAACATCAAAGATTATCCTTTATTGACACTTTAAGGATTTGCGCACGACTTCGTCCTTCATCCTGCGTCCTGCCGAGCTTATTAGCTTCCGACTCATGGGGACGCCGTAGATGCACATTGTCGCTGGGGCACGTATGCGTCGCAGCGCCGTGTCCTTTCGGAGGATTCTTTAAATCCCACCGCCAACATTTCTCCTTTTGGCTTCGCATCGATCTGCCCGCGTCTGCCTCTACAATCCTGTGATAACTGAAGCGGTATTCCTGCAACCCATCACCTAACCTCTTGTATTGTTAAATTTTAACAGGGGAGCTATCCGTCGATTTGAAGAGAAAAAATAGAAGACCTGCAAGTAAGTAAAGACAGCTGCCCAGGCAAATTATATTCCTGATCGACGTGCCAGACCGGAAATATCATCCGGATGCGTTGTGTGCAGACAAGATGTAACGTAAGAAACGAGCAAAAAAGAAACGAACGCTTAAAGAATTCACGTTGATAGTGCTACCTTCGTTTCCTTCACTTAAGGATCCCCGCTCAGAGTGTCGAATACAAAGGCCGCTTCCGCCCCCGCTTCAGGCGCGGGTAATAAAATTGGGTCAGCGGCGGAAAAGCGAATCACTTCGTTACGATTGTGCGCATCGCGGCGTGGTAGCATGACGTGGAGGCGCCGGGCGCGCGCGCAAAATTGCTGATGATTTATGCGCGCCGCGGTCGAATTTTGACAGTGATAAAAGTGGGCGAATATAGAAAACCACTTAAGATCCGCGCTGCCGGATAACCAGCAGTTTCAAAGCATTGCACACGCAATGAAATGCAAGCGAACTTTTCGAAGAAGAAGAAATGTATCCAATTTTAATCTAATTTATAATATTACTGAATGTGAAAAACGATAGAGAAATATATTTTCATATTTTATGTACGCTTCCGATAAATTTAGATTTTTCTTCCACTGGAATGTGCGAAGGAGGATACAGCGCACTCGTCATTCCGCACACACGCGCGATCTATCAAAGTTGCGCGAAAACGCCCACGCTCTCGCGAACCCAATTGGGAAATCATTCGGAAAGTCTTGGTAACAACTTCCCAAGCTCTCAAAATATTTCCATATTTACATACCCACTCATTCACGTTTTATTTTTTACCATTTTTTGCTTGAAAAACTATCCAGACTAAACATTTTACTCCATTTAAAAAAAAGCAAGCGCATACCAAAAGTACAACTATTTCGATAACAACGCTCCTACATGATGTGCTTGGCGCGATGTTTAATCTCATCGTCGTTCTGGTTTCGTACGCCTGCATATCCCTGCAATCATGCGCCGCCGCCTGCCGTTTGATGCGAACACCACCGCGGTTTATTAACTCGACACCATTAACGCTGCCAGATGAAAATGTTTGGTTTTAATTAATACAATATCCCGGCGCCTCCACCAACTGCACCTCAGCTCGCGGCGGAGATAGTTTCTTGGTGATGAAAATTTAGGCGATACTCGCAAACATACTCTTAAAGTCGGACACTCATGATCAGATCTACCTTAATACAATACCTAACCGAACTTGGTGGTATAGTGAAGTTTGAGAGAAGGGTGTCGTTAAACATAACAACATTGCGGTGGCGCTTGTAATAGCACCTTGAGATTAACTCATTGGCGCAATCTTCAATCACCCTGGCGCCCCTCGAAACTCCATTATACCCGTGTTAACAAGTCGCAAAACGTTTGGTGCGGTTGATCTATTTCTTTCGTTTTAGGCCGGACGGCTGGCTTAATTTACACATTCGCCCCCGAGGCTCGTAGAGGCTGGACGCTGGCCCCGCAATCCGGAAGATCTATGCCGGGGCAATTTTCGATCGAAAACTCATTCCCCACCCGTCGGATCAACCGAAGCGTTTAACTAGCGTCGGCGTGGGAATTTACACCCACCCCATCCATTCCAGCGCAGCGCAGGCCAAACATCTGGAAACTCGGTCATGTAAAACACTCCGGACACGTACAAAACGGTCAGCTCCAGTCCAGTGCGGTGGCTGACGACGTAACGACGTAAATTAAACCCGCACGCCTTTAATTAATGCTCAGCGCAAATGTTTTGATACGTGACATACACGCGCTGTGAAATAAGACACAAATAAAGCGCCGCGCGCCGTCGGGAGAAAAAGTATGAAATTGCAGAAGAATTTATGAAGCTGTCGACGCGCTAGTTACGGACGTAACTAGTTGATGACCGACCATTTAGCTGCCGACGCTGGGGGCCAGCTCCCCGTGGAGTATAATATTTATACCTTCCGTTGTCGTTGCAGTTGGTGGAGGCGCCGGCCACTGCTCCAGTACACCCAGCCGAGGCGATAATAACTAACGCGCGCAGTGGACACGTGTAATATTAACTTAATCAACTTGCACTTTTACACACCGAGCACGTCCGTCGCAGGATGGCAGGATGCCATTTGTTTTCGCACCGCGCGCACTGCAAAAGAATTTAATTAAATCGGACGAGGGCGGAGAACGTGTGCGCCGCGAAAAATCTAATAGTTCAAAATGCCCGCCTGCAAAAAGACAATTTCATTGCATTATGTCGAGCTTGACTCAAATTTAAAGATTCTCATATCAAGTTTGTGCTTTCGCATATTTTATGATCAATTTTTATATTCTAAGCTTCCCACGCGGTGGCGCGGCGTAAACCCGAAAGCGTGGCTTGTAAAAGTGGATTAAATGATATTTCCCGATGCGATCGCAGGGGATCGCTCTGTGCGCGCCGTGTTACGTTCAAACATGCACAAGGATTTATTAAACTCGAGCACAAATTAATATTTGTTGCTCGTGCTCGCATGCCGCCCGCCTTTCGATATTTTCCCCCAATGCGCGTCGAGAACTTTTATTAGCATTTTTTTTTCAGAAATTCAGAATTCTACATTTTTGTATCCTCTTTTCACGCGCACAGCAATACAAAACGTACGGATGATGAATAGCAATGTAATCGGCTTTTCTCGTTTTCCGAATGTAAAAATAAGCTGCAAGAAAAACACATCAAAAATATCAAAACTTCCACAGCGAATTCGATGAAACGATTAATAGTAAACGATGTAGATAAGCGTGAAAATATCGAAACGGTTTCGATAAGTTTGAACTTCCCGTTTTTGCATGTGTGTGGCGTTGTAACATAAGGGGTGTGGTTGCTTACGAAAAATGCGCTCCATTTGGCATCGCCAATCGGGCATCGGATAATAAACGTCTGAAAAGTTTAAATTGCTATTACGCCACTGCCACCATGGGCGATATTATCGGGAGATAAAAACTAGCGACGTGCGGGGGTGACGTTGATCGATGCCCTCGATCTAATTACGAATAAATATAAATTGCTGCGCCGCAAAGGGCCAAATAAACCACATACACCGACGATACAATCGATAGTTAATTTATTTGATTGGTAAATATCCATGCATGGGTGTCGTATTATTTATCCAACACGCGAACAAATCGTTTCCAAAGGATGATCCCGGCGCCTCCACCACATACCGCCTGTGTTAATATTTAGACATTAATGTTTTGTGCGTTGAATGCTAAAAAAGTTATTTTCTCGTTTGATGGGTAATCAGCGATGCGATTAACGTCAAACATATTTGCCGCTCTGTTTTCCGGCATATTTAGTTTGCTGGTTTGCGGGTATTCCAGTTAAAATAACTTGGGCGCAGACGAGAAGAAGTTTGCATGTTAATTTCGCGGTGTGGCTGCGAGTTGCGGGTGGCTGCGGGCCCGATGTGTCTGCAGCAATGTTGCAGCGTTTGCCAACTTTTGCCAGTCGGTGGCGGGGAAGGGGGGAGAGAGGGTGTGTTGCAAGCGCACTTTTCGTCGTCGGCGACGGGCGGGCATGTATGACAAAACAGCGCGCAGCGAGAACGAGGGTCGACCGCGACCTCGTGTGCGCGCGCGCTGTTGTGTTAATTAGTTCTAAAGTAATTATACCTCTTCACGGTTGGCCACGCGGCATTGCGTCCTCAAGTTTCAATTCCAAGCGCTACACGTGTACATGTGCGGTGCGTATGGGGGCTAAGCAGAGCTCAAAGTAGCAAAAGTCAAAATTAAACGCCAACGTGACAACAACCATGTCAAATTGTGTGTCGTGCGTAACGAGCAGGAAGTATTTTTCGCTTGAAGAGGGATTAATTGCGTTACATATTAACCAACTCGAAGAGACAGAGTGACGAAATCCTCGTAAAGCTTGAATGGGTAACAGCTTGAACCAACACCAATCTCTGAGACCGTTGATTTCGATACGAGCGCTAAACTTACGTTCTAACGTATATCACGAATCAATGAACACGTCCTTCGCGAACTTGCCAAACGTTGAAATGTTCAGGAACTTACCTGGAAAGAAAGAAAGACACCAATTAATTAATTACCTTTACGACTAGCTTAATTTTCCAAACGCTTCTTTTCTGTTACCCGGCGCCTCCACATGATGTACGTACGTCGTTATTTCTAGTGTTGTCCAAACATCAAGCAAGCAATCTACATTAAAAGCATTAGATTTGAGTACATGAAACAAGCGTGCGCCACACTGGCGCAAAATCCAGCAATCGTGCAGTAATCGCCCACCGCCAGGGCAAAATTAATGTACGTGCTTTCCACCAGAGCACTCTTTACCTCTTTATACTACTATAGGACGGCTGCCGCTGCACTGGCAGACGAAATCATTAATTTACTATCATTTCGTGATTAAAAGCGTCGAGCGACGCTTACACGCGCAGTTGTATGTGGAGTTTAGTGGATGTTGGATGATTCGCTCGGGCGCTTGGGCGCTGATATATGCGTGACTAAACTCACTTAAATTACAAACACCTACTTCAGTGCTTTATTCGTTTCGTGCACGCTGCACCACGCCGGCATTCGTTTTGGGGAGGGCTAAGGACTAACAAGCACGATTTTTCCAACCGCGATGTGCGATTGTGCCGTGCACCGCACGAGCGTGGCAAATCGAATTTCCTAATTTTAATTTATCTCGACGCTGCGATCACTTTTAACATCCTTGTACAATAAGGATGTGCCATTCATTAATAACCGTTATATTTGACCGAAGTAATTACACTTTTTGATCCGGCAGCAAATCGAATTGTCATCCTCTGTGTAATTAAGTATAATTAATTAATCGATTTCCACACAACACAAAGTCGAAAAAAATGTTTCACATGGAATTCCTGTTTCAAGCTTGATAGTGCTTGAAACCCATCCCTTGATGGCATTACACAACGTGTACAAACACGCGCTTCTTTGATGTCACTTAATTATTGCTCCCGGTCCGGGCGCTCCACTTCCTCGTCGTCATTCTGCTTGACGCTTCTTTGTCCTCCCCGATCGCACAAATTACGCATGCGAAATTTCCAGCGACATATTTTGTATAGATACAATTACGAAAGTTGACTTCGTAGTAGGGCGAGGCGTTCGTGCCGAATTAGTTGAATATTGCAGGTACGAATGTGTGGAAAATGACAATCTTGAAGGCGTGTTTTCGCACCCAGTCGCCTGTTGAATCCGCGCGTCGTTCAGCGAACGGGAAAAGATCAAAGCGTACCGTTTAATGAAGCCCAACAGATATGCATGCGAACATTGCGAACGCTTCACGCCGCCGCCGCACCTTTACGCAAAGCACTTTTTCCAGCTCCCACCCTTAACGTTTAGGAGTAATTCACACACTCGACGCAGATGCTTTGTGCGAGATGGCACAGCACACAAACAGTCTGTGATTGAAGCGTACGCAATTAATTATATTCCATGCAATTAAAATCAGCAAATTGCTCAATGTTACGTTACATAAATATATGCCAGCCTCCACTCAACCTACATGCGCATTAATTTAAAACGTATAACTTAAAACATGCGTGCCACACACAGGTCTAATTAAAAACGCATATTTGTTCGTCCTGCGTCCAAGTCCGTTGGTGTGTCCGCTTTTGAGTTGACTTGACTTCCGGACTAATTCCGCCCAACGTGCGCCTGATTAACTTGGCATTTGGCCGGATGGCATCAGGTTTTTGGAAAAAACCACTGGGAGCAAAACCGAACGCCGGACGGGCGATAAATTACAATTTGCGCAGTTGTAATTTTTTTATGGCGACGCGTTTGCGGTAATTTCGGCGCGCGGTCCGTGGGTCGTATAACGAGGACGGCTTTTTCGTCCCCCCAGCCTGCCAGAAGGCAGTAAGTTAATCAGCCGATCGTTATCTGACCAGCCACCAGCCCCATCCAGCTTCAGAGGACAGAGGCATTAAACCGAAAACGCACCAAATGCTTTATTGCCCAGAAGTAGATTCGCACAAACACAACTAAATCCAATTCCAATAACACTAAGAACTAGCGCTAATCATTTATCTACGCCTACTACGCCTATGGAGGAACAAGGACAACAATGACAAGAAAATTAAAATTACTTGCTGTGAATTATTTAGACTTTGTTCTTTCTAATCTTTGGATTTAGTGTGATTTCACGATTTATTTCACGATTTATTTCATTCCATCGATTCCGTGGAAACATTTCTACATTTTTAATGCATTATTCATTATTCAAATGAGTGCGCACTGACAACAGACACATTGCTGTGAAATAATACATGCGTGCGACGTGCAAACTTATTAATGGAAATGGAAACTTTAAATCAATTATTCACGCTGCCGTCCGTCTTCGGCGTGCCCCTCGGGCACCAGCTATCAATTACCTCGCAACCAATACGTGATGGACGCGTGAATTATTTATCGATTCAATCCGAAACTCCAACATATTGGACATGTGCTAAAAATTGATGCGACATGTAACATCACCGAAAACGAAACCCAACATTAAATAAACAAAAGAAGCAATTACCAAAATTTAATTTCCCAGAATATGTTTGTTCCTTGAAGCATCGAGAGATGCTTTGATAAGGAAATTTCTTTGGTTCT
Organism: Geostiba sp. GC000077; assembly: GCA_030264215.1. Taxonomy (NCBI): domain Eukaryota; kingdom Metazoa; phylum Arthropoda; class Insecta; order Coleoptera; family Staphylinidae; genus Geostiba; species Geostiba sp. GC000077. Next base: position 13,998 of record JARJDQ010020711.1, read on the forward strand.
GTGTCGACAGTCGACATTCTTGCGTTGTCTTTTATGTGCACTTTCTACCTACTTTTCACCCTTCCAAAGCATCATTACTGTGGAGCACATCAAAGAAAAATTCCTGAAATTGTCGACTTTCTTCCCCAAACAATTTCCAGCGCTGCGGTTTTCTTTGAAAATTTGATTTCAAAATCGCACAATTTCTAATTTTTCCCAAATTCATCTCTTTGATAGTCTGCTCTGCATAAATAGGCGAGGGCGCTCGTCTCGAGAGTCGTTTATCCTTTCAGGATGCTCGGGACAAGGATGAGCGTGTATGGGGGCGTAGCCAGCAACTTATTATACGTTTTGGGGTGGCGCGGGGTGATGCGCGGGCCGCGCGGGAAGTTAAAGGAGGAAATATCAAAGTTTAATAGACTTTTCGAAATTCGTAAATTATACTTTCAAATTGCGCCAACCCTCGAGCCCGAGTGGCGGAGGCGCCTGGATTACTCGGTATCAGTGTACACTTGGCGGCGGGGGGGCCCGGCGTATCCTTTCTCGTCCGGGGAGGCTGTGCGGACAACGTGTAAGCGATGAGACGCCGACCGCCGAAACCATATCGGAATTTATTTAAATGAGCAAGCTTTGAATAACTTTGAATGAAATTGCCCCGCCCGCGATGAGAGCGTCTTTATCTCATCACACGCCATGCCGAAAAAAGTTGAAATTAAGCACTAATTTATCGCATAATTTCGGCGATAATCAATGGTTCCACTCGCACAATAGGGATCAAACAAACCAGTAATTTCAAATTGTTCAAATTGTTGCGGTTGCAAATTCGATAGCTAATGGAAGCGAATAGTTTCAGATGAGC
>JARJDQ010020739.1:0-18967 GCA_030264215.1 Geostiba sp. GC000077
CGGCGAACCCCGCGAGCCGCGCAGCGGCGAGCTTCCCGTGAGCCGCGAAGCGGCGAACCCGACGCTCTTGGGGGTTGAGCCGCCGAAGGCGGCTCGGGGGGGTACCCCCCTAGTAAAAGTATATTTTCATTTAATTAACATTTGATTGTTTCAAGTTTAACTTCAACAAAATTAAATATCCACTCGAAACGGTGTAAGGAGAGACATCTGTTAAAATTATACAACTTAAAAGTTTCTGTTGTCAATAGATGGCTCCACGTACACCAGATTTGTGATTAGTGAATTTTCAGCATGACGGCAAGACAAACTGTTTCTCGTTCTGCAAATTCAGCACTTGCTTAGTTGGTTTTTCGGTTCTTGTACCAAATGTGGTTGATTCTTATTGTCGTTGTGTGTCTTCGGTGTTCTTTCACCTTTTGCAGTGAGTTTCAAATGAAAAGGTAAGGAAACATAATAAATTCAATAATCGTTAAGTTTATTATAAATCGATAGGACAACATTTCTGTTTGAGCATCAATTTAGTGCTCATGCACATGCATGCTGTTGGTTGCACTTATATTTCTCCCTAAATATTGATACATGCGCACTAAACGAGGCCCTATAACACAATAATAAGTTAAGTGATAAATTGATAACAATATTAATGATTTTTCATAATCATGCTTAACAATATATCGATTATAATAGTTTCGTATACCAGCAAAATAATAGTTTCACGTTTAGTGTTCGATAAACGCATCGTCGGTTCGTGTTTCATTTTACACTCATAGGCTAAAAGTAAAGTTAGATTCCGTTCCCATAATTTAATGACTGATATATCACAGTTATTAAACCACAGTCGGTATTCCATCTGGTTTCTACGGAAAATACAAATCGACTTGCAAGGTTTGCAATTGTTTCTTCGCTCAGCAATTTACAAATCAATGAAATGATTTCTACTTCCCGCATTTAACTGCAATCTCTTCAACCTAAATATTCGTTTAGCTGACACCTACTGTGGTGGCTTACTATAAAAAAATTAAAACTACCTTCTAAATTTGGAAGATTATTTACATCTCAAAAACGAAAATGAACGCAATTATCAAATTAATGTAGAATAAATTACTTAAAAAGTTGCTTGGCATAGTACCAAATTTTAAAGAAGTACTCGTCCCTTCGGAGGAGAGTTCCTCGCGCATAGGAACTGATGTCGGCGTCCATGTTGTGATCCCTCAGCCAGGACGTCGTGTTTTCTGATATGCTGTAAGATGTTGGCTCGCGATCGGTGAACTCCCTGAATTCCTCTTGGTCACCTTCTGTTAAACGGCATAAAATGTATTTAGTTCCCGTTACCGAGAGTTTGAAGGCATTGATGTATTACCTGCACCAGGAAGAACTTTGAATGGTTCATCGGACTCGAGAGGATCACTCAAGCCAACCTCGTTACGGGCAAATATTCTGATGAGGTAATCGTGCCCCTCCTGTAAGTCTCGAATCGTAAACTTTTGCACGCCCTTGGAGACACGACCAATTTCAATCCACATTGTCTTCTTGGTGTCCTTGATCGCAATGTTATAGCCTTGCAATGGCGCTCCACCATCACTTTCAGGTGCACCCCATTCGATAATAAGGGCATTGGGACCTATCGTTCGCATTTCCAGTGGTGCCGTTGGTGGTGTTGGAACAGCTGCAACATCATTTAATAATATATGCTATGCACACAGGATGATAATAATACATACTCGCATGAGATTTCAATTTGACTACTCCTGTTGTAGCTGGTACACTCAAGCCGACTGAATTTTCCGCGGAAACACGGAAGAGATAATCACTCTTGTCCTTCAGGTTCTGCACAGTGTATTCTAAGGTGGAAGAGTCGATGGTAATCACCTTCTCCCATTTGGGCATAGATTCGAATTTCTTTTCAACGACGTATCCAATTATCTCGCTGCCACCGTCGTTCAATGGCGGCTCCCATTTGATTGTCGCACTTCGACTGCCCGCTTCTTTGACGATCAGATTCATTGGTGGCGAGGGTGGAGCTAAATACACAATGATGTCAAATTTTTATTCCAAGATGAGGAGATGTTCACTCATCGGGTTTAGCAAAGTGATACTCAATTCCTATAGCAAAAGCATTAAAATTTACAATATGCAAAGCGAGAAGCATAGATTTCAAAGAATTTGATATCAACGTTGAACTTACTGAGACGGGCACCAGCCACAATGGATTCTTCTGGTAGGTAAGGCTCACTGACACCAATGGCATTCCTGGCAACAATTTTGAAGTAGTACGAATGTCCCTTCTCCAAATAATTGACTGAAATGTCTGTGTTGCCTTTGGTGCTACCCAATTTCTTAAAGTCTTTCACTTTGCTCTCTCTTATTTCCACGATGTATTCGATTATCTCGCTGCCACCATCGGTCAAAGATGCTTGCCAACACAATGTGAAGGAAGTGTCGGACATGCCGGAAACATCAAGTGGTCCTCTTGGTGGCGATGGTACTGCCTCTACAACGAGTTTAGTGCTTGTGCTGATATCCTCTACAATGCACGTATATTCGTATTCCTCCTCATGAGTGCAGTTCTTGATGATCAGTTTCCTGACGTTATTCTTCGAGAAGAAGGAATATTTACTGTTTTCTTGAATCTTTTTACCATTGCGAGTCCACGTGACCTCCACAGATTCGGATAATTCAACCTCTAACTCGACAGTTTTGCTAATCAAAGTCTTGGTGATTTCAGGCAGTTTACGAATGAACGATAACGTTGGTTCGTAGACTGTAAGTCGGGCTGATGATTGTTGCTGGCCGACTTGGCAGCAGTACGTTGCTTGATCATCCATGTCACAGTTGTAAATCTTCAGTTTTTGACGCTTTCCGTCGATGGAAAGCTGAATGTGCTCAGAGAATTGAATCTCGACATTGTTCTTACACCAAGAGACCAGGGCATCACCCTTGGTCAATTCAATTTCGAACACGGCCTTATCGCCTTTTCTCACTGTCTTGTCTTCGAGTCGAGTCTTGATTTCCGGTGGCAGTTCAATAACTGTGACCTCTGCGCTGCATTCCTCCTCTATCAACGAGCAGGAATACTCTCCCTCATCGTAGATGGTTGTGTTTTCAATTACCAGTTTCCTAACGTTTCCTTCTTTCTGAATGGAGTAATGTTCATCGGTGCCCTCGATGTTCTTGGAGTCCTTCTTCCAAACCACATCAGCGGAATCTGAAGAAATTTCTACCTCCAGAATGGCACATTCTTTCTCAGTTACTTCCACGTCGTGCAGACGTTTAATAAACGTGGGTTTAGTGTCGATTATTTGCACGGTTGTTTGTGTTGTCTGTTTCTTGACGGTGCATTTGTATGATCCGACATCCTTGTGGGTGAGATTTTTAATCACCAGCTTATGGCTGCGTCCATCTTCAATGATGACTCTGTTATCCATTCCAGTGAGTTCCACCTCATTGTAGAACCATTTAACTGAGACCGTGTGCGATGTTTCGCATTCCAGGATTAGGGTATCATATTCCACAGTTTCGTAGACCTCACGCAGTTTTCTGGTGAACTTGGCGTCCACATCCACAGTGATCTTGGCACCATGGGATGCTTTGCCCACTGAGTTAGAAGCGATGCATTTGTAATCGCCAGTGTCCTTTTCAGAATCAGCGTCTTTGATGATCAACTCAATGTTTTCATTGTCATAGGTTGTCTTAATTCTAGGAGATTTCTTAAGTGCTTGATTGTTGCGCAGCCAAGTTACTTCCGGCCTTGGGTTTCCTACCACCTTGGCTTTTAATGTGATTGTGGATTTGTCGGGTACAGTCATTTCTTGGAAGCGTTCCACGAAGATTGGTGGTTCCAGTTTTGGCGAAACTGTTTCTAAACAAAAATTTAAGAATTAAAAATGTATCCTTTACAGTTGAGAGTTTAGCGAAGCAAAAGATAAGTAGAAATAATAATAGAAGCAAAATTATGAAACATCGTTGATAGTTTATTTAAGAAAGAAATAAAGAATAGTCGCAAAAAATAAGATTGCATTAGAAATCATAAAGAAATCAGAAATATCGATAGTTCAAACCTTCAATTGTTAGGCAGGCGCTGGTTTCAACGGTTCCATTGCTATTCTCGGCCTTAACAGTGTATTCTGCCTCATCGTCTTTTGTGGTTTGTGGAATCATGAAAGTATACTCATCGCTGACCTTCTTCGGAGTAGGCACCTTGATAGGTTTACCATTCTTGAACCAAGTTATAGTCGGTGTTGGATTACCAACAATGCTGGTTGTCAACATGGCTGGCTCACCCTCCCTAACATGCACACTTCTCAAAGCTTCAATGACCTGTGGAGACTCCTTCTTTCCAGTCTTCACCTTCAGAATGGCCTTGATCCTCGATTCACCTTCGCGATTCTTTGCGATAATCTCGTAGGTACCCTCTTGGTCCTTCTTAATTTCTTTGACCTTGAGTATAGTGGAATACATATGCATGTCAGAGTCATTGACAATTGTGACATTCTTCTGATTAATTGGCTTTCCATTGTGAAGCCACGTGATGTCAGGTTCGGGGACTGCCACCAAACGACACTCAACCACCACGTCGGTGTTTTCGTTGACATATTGTGGCTTTGGTTTCTTGGCAAATGTTGGTGGAATGCCCTCAAGAATATCAGCCAATGAAGATTCGCGTGAGAGACTTCTACGCGAGAGAGAAGTAAAGTCTGATCCATGGTCAGACAGAGGAGCTTCGACGATAAGCTCAGTAGTGCTGGATGCGAAACCAGCCGAGTTCTTCGCAACGCATGTGAATGTACCCGCGTCTTCTGGGAATACCTCGCGAATTATCAACGTGGCAACGTTATCCTCATCGTAGAACATTTGGAAGTCATTGGATTCCTTGATAATCGCCGTCTGTCTGAACCAGGTGATTTGTGGACGTGGGATGCCTTCAACCTGGCATTCAAATTGGATGGTGTAACCGTCTTGAATATGTTGTGGCTGCAATTTTTCAATAAATCTTGGAGCACTGGTCTTGTCCTTAGGCTTGGGACCTGAAAAAACACCGACCCCCCAAAATTATTTTCATCCTATTGAAATAGGTCGGAGTTTACTTTACTCACGTTCAAACACAGGAAGTTTATCAATCTTCTCATGCAACTTCCTTTGAACATACAATGTGTAATTCACTTCATCCATGAGATATTGTGCTGGAACCCAACCCTTTTCTTCTGTCAAATTCTTCTTTACATACCACCAGTCGGCGTTATCATTATCGATAACGTAGACCCTTTCGCCTTCCACCAAATCGATGGCTTGATCAGCTTCAGCAATGTAGGTGCTAATCGAATACAAGATATCTCCTTCGTTCACTTCAATAATTTCCTCTTCTTCATCAGTATACCCAGTCTGTTTGCGTGTGATACTGAGCGATGCCTCTTCTACATAATACAAATACAATTAGCACATGAAACGGACAAGGTATCTGAAAAGTAGTGCAGTAGCAATATTGATAAGCGTTAAGCTGTAATTGAGTGTAAAAATAGTAACCTTCGTCAAATGATGGTTGAGATTGTTTGCGTAGTTTGCGTTTCAATGTGAGTGACTGTTCTTCGTAATCAATTGTTTTTGGTTTTGACTTTGTGAGGCTCAAGTCAATGGAGATCTCGTCTTCTTCTTGGATGGAGTAGCGCGGCTTGATCTTTCTTCTGAACGGTACGTGGAAGCTTTCTGAGAAGTCCTCTTCATCATAAGGCAGTTCTTCTGCATCACTGCCTTCATCAATGATCTCCTCAATCGCGGGTCCGTCATCGTCATATTCCTTGTAGATTTTGATCCTTTCTTCGCCTGCTTCCTCAGAATACGTAAGAGGTCGTGTCTTCTTAAGTTTTACCTTTCCAGACATTGAAATCTCTTCTTCAGCGTAGGAATCAAGAGAGATTTTGAATTCTTGTTCAACATCTTCCTTAGTTTTGGTGCGTTTTGGTCTGAAGGTGACATTTTCAACCTCTGTATATTCGGGAATTTCCGGACGCTTTTTCACCTTCTTGAGTTTTTTAATGGTAACTTCCTGACTTGCTTCCTCAATTGATACGGGTTTGAATGGTGGAGGTTTCTTCTTGAAAGTGAATTCTTGTACTTCATCATCAATCACAACCTTCTTGATTGTGATTTCATCAGCAGCCTCCTCAGTAACTGGCTTCTTTGGTCTCTTTTGTTTAATTTTTACAGCTTCTTCGACAGTCGTTTCTTCTTGCACCTGTGGTTCCTTCTTCTTTGGCTTTATTGTAAATTCACTTTCCTCAACAACCTCCTCGGTTACTGAAGGTTTGCTTGGTTTCCGTTTGGGCTTTATCGTGAATTGCTCTGCTTCATCGGTGGGTTCCTCAGGTTCAGCAATATGCTTTTTAATTGTAATTTCAACTGCTGCTTCTTCAATAACAGGCTTCTTGGGCTTCTTCTTTTTCAGTTTTATTTCTTCTTCAACCGGTTCAGGTTCAGGTTTGATCTCTGCCGCCTTTTGGATTGTAAATTCAGCTTCCTGTTCTTCTTCATTTACTATAACAGGTTCTTTCGGCTTTCGTTTTGGTTTAAATGTAACTTCCTCAGGTTCTGGTTCCGGTTCTGGTTCAACAACAACCTTCTTTATAGTTATCTCATCGGCTGCTTCTTCCGTAACTGGTGTCTTCGGTTTCTTCTTTTTCAGTTTGATTTCTTGCTCTACAGGTTCAGGTGCAGGTTTGACTTCAGGTGCCTTTTGAATTGTAAATTCAGCTTCCTGGTCTTCATCCTCTTGTTTCACAGGTTCCGTTGGTTTTCTCTTTGGTTTAATTGTGACTTCCTCTGGTTTTGGTTCAGGTTCCTCTTCTACTACAACCTTCTTTATAGTTACCTCATCGGCAGCTTCTTCCACAACTGGCTTCTTGGGTTTCTTCTTTTTAAGTTTTACCTCTTCTTCTACAGGTTCGGGTTCAGGCTGGACCTCCGGAGCTTTTTGAACAGTAAATTCCGCCTCTTGTTCTTCTTCGACCACCGGTTTCTGGGGTTTGCTCTTAGGCTTCAGTGTAACTTCTTCAGCTACAATTTCAGGTTCTGGTTCATCGACAATAACCTTCTTAATTGTAACCTCGTCAGCTGCCTCCTCTATCACAGGTTTGCGTGGCTTCTTCTGCTTGAGTTTAATTTGCTCCTCCACTGGTTCTGGTTCTATGGTTGCCTCAGGTTCCGGCCTAGTTGGCTTAATAGTAAATTCACTCTCTTGAGATTCTTCCTCTTGAACCACCTTCGGTGCCTTCTTCTTTTTGGGTGTAATTGTGACTTCCTCGGTTATTTCCTCAGGTACTGGCGTAACCTTTTGTATCGTAATTTCTTCGGCTACCTCTTCTTCCACAGGTTCGCGTGGTTTAGTTTTCTTTATTACAATCTCTTCAGCAACCGGTTCTTCGATAAGTTTGGGTTTCGGCTTCAGAGTAACTTCTGCTTCCACTTCTTCTGTAACCTCCACCTTCTTTTGCTTCTTAACCCTCTTGACAACGATCTCCACATCTTCGGTAACAATCTCCTTGGGTTCTTTAGGTTTAATCGTAATCTGCGCCTCTTCAGGCTCTTCAACGATTGGCTCATCCTTAGTAATTGTCACTTCACTTTCTATCTCCTCAATAACCGGTGCGTCTTCAATTGTTGTTTTTATGATAAATTCCTCAACAGGTTCTTCAACGATTGGTTCGTCAGTTGCTTCCTCTGGTTCCGGTTCAGGCTCTGGTTTCGTCTTCTTCTTCTTTCTTTTTATGGTATCTGTTTCAATGGTAGTTATTTCCACAATTTCGGTGGTATCTTTGACATCGATTTCTTCAGTGGGTACAATCTTGGGCTGCTTAATTACCACGTGTTCAACCGATTCAGGTTCAGGCTCTGGTTTCTTAAACGGCTTCAACTTAATTTCCTCTTGAGGTTCTTCAGGCTTGGGTTTCTGCTTTACTTTGAATTTAACTTCCGGTGTCGTTTCCTCTTCCTGGGGTTTGGGTACACCCTTCTCTAGACGAATAGCTACAGTCTCAGGTTCCGGTTTCGGTTTCTTTGTTTTCTTTGATTTGGGCGTAGGAACTTCCTCCTTGATTGGCTCTGGTTCTTCAACGTCCGGAATGTCTAGTTTTTCGAGTTCAACAGGCTCTCTATCAAACTCGAGGGGTTCAAATGGTTCAACTTTTGGATATTCTTTCTCTTTCTTGGTAACCACTTTGGGCTCTTCCACTTCCTTCTTCTTGTGTGTCATTTCGACTTCAACCACTTGTTCTTCAAACTTTTCGGGAACCTTCTTCAGTTTAATTGTCTCTTCAGGCTCTTCTTCAACCTTAGGAACTTTACCTTTGCCTATTTTGATAGTTTTGCTTTCTGGTTTCTCCTCTTGAGGCTTTTGTTTCTTTTCCGGTCTCTTTTTGTATTCATTATCAACAGTTTCGAGTTCGCGTTTCTTGATTTCATCCATTTCTAAGTCTAGTTTTTCCAAAGAGTCAATATCTTGTTTAACGTCCTTAAGCTTTCTGCGCTTAGTTTTAACTACCTTTTCGGCTTCAGCCATGTTCCTAGATAGAATACCATTTTCTCTGTATATTGGCTCCATTTGTGAAATTACTGGTTTCTGTAATATCTCATCCATTGGTGGGAATCCTACATGAGTTATTCTGCTCTTTAATAAGAACTTAGGAATCTTGGCTGATTTAATTTCTTTTCTCGTAGGTGCCTTTGGTTTCTTAAGTTTGATTTCCGCAAAGTTAACTGCTTCTTCTGGCTTCGAAATTATTAATTTCTGTGGCTTAATTTCTTTACGCTCAATCTTAATTGGTTTCAATTCTTGAACTTCTTGCTTTTCTGGCTTTTTAGATTTCTTAGGCTCTGGCAAGACCTTTTTCTTGATGAGCACTGGTTGCTCTGCTATAGGTTCTTCAATCTGAGGTTCTTCCTTTACAGGTTCTTCTGCCATAGGTTCTTCTATTTTCGGTTCTTCGGCAACTTCCTTTTGCTTCGGTTTCTTAACCTTTTTAATAGTCTTAGTTATCTTTTCTTCTTCCACTATTACTATAGCTGGCTCATCCTCTTCTTCAGGAACTTCTTCTTTGGGTTCTTCAGGTTTAATTACTTCAATAACCTCTGGTTGTAACTTTTCTTCATGCTTTTCAGGAACTTCTTCGGGTTCAATAGTAGTTTGCTCCTCAACCACTTCTGGAGCGGGTTTTGGCTTCTTTACTCTCTTGGGCTTTGCGGGTGCCTCTGGTTCTGGTTCAGGCTCCTTCTCTGTTTCCATGTCTGCCTCTAATTTAAGAGGAGTTGGTTCTGGTATTTCTTCTACTGGTTTTTCAACTTGTTTCACTTTCTTAGGCTTAATCTTTGAAGGAATTTCCTTTTCTTCTGGTATTTCAATCGGCTTTTCAGGAATCTTCTTTAATGTGACCTGTTCAGTTTCTTCTACCTTCTCTGGAATTTTACCTTTGCCCATTTCAAGAACCTTTGGCTCGTCAACCTTTACTTCTTTCGGCTTTTTACTAGGAACCCTTCTGTATTCGTCGTCAACTTGTTCTAACTCTTGTTTCTTCAGCTCTTCAAGCTCCGATTCGATCTTTTTAATTTTGCTGTCGTCCTTGATTTTCTTTGGCTTTGTTTTCAGAACCTTTTCAGCATCAACCAAGTTGCGTGACAAGCAACCAGCATCCTTGATGGCTGGTGTAAGTTCGCAAATTTGCGGTAATTTGTGAATTTCTGATAGTGGTGGGAATGTTATGAAATCAATGCGGCTTTTAAGAAGGAATTTAGGAACTTTACTGGTTTTCGATTCTTTCCTTTGAGGTATCTTTGGTTTCTTCAACTTAATTTCAGCGAAATTAATTGGTGTATCCTCAGGCTTAGTGATGAGCATTTTCTGTGACGTGTGTTCTATCCGCTCGATTTTCATTGGCTTCAACTTTGGAACTGGTTCAGATTCTGTTACTTCGCTGAATGATACTCTCTTGGGTATCTTTTTAGTTTTCTTCTTGGTTATAACTTCCTCGATCTCTTCGACTTTATGAAGTTTTTCTTCAACATGCTCAGTGGGTGCTTCAATCACCGGAATTTCTTCAACTACATCCTCAAATGGAGTCTCTTCCTCAGCCTCTTCAATTTCTTTCTCTGGCTTGGGTGCCTTTGGTTTCTTCTTCTTAATTATTAACTTTTCAACAGTAACGATTTCCTCTTCAATTATTTTCCTAACTGGTTTTTCTTCCTCTTCTGGTTCAACCACCGGCATTTCTTCAACTTCTTCCTCAAATGGCGTCTCTTCTTCAGCCACATCAATTTCTTTCTCTGGCTTGGGTGCCTTTGGTTTCTTCTTCTTAATTATTTTCTTTTCAACAGTAACGATTTCCTCTTCAATTATTTTCCTAACTGGTGTTTCTTCCTCTTCTGGTTCAATCACCGGCATTTCTTCAACTTCTTCCTCAAATGGTGTCTCTTCTTCAGCCTCATCAATTTCTTTCTCTGGCTTGGGTGCCTTTGGTTTCTTCTTCTTGATTATTTTCTTTTCAACAGTAACGATTTCCTCTTCAATTATTTTCTTAATTGGTTTTTCTTCCTCTTCTGGTTCAGGTTTCTTAAATGGTTTCAATTTAATTTCTTCAGGTTCTGGTTCGGGAAGTTCCTTTTGCTTGTACTTAAGTTTAAGTTCTGGTTCATCTTCCGGTTCAGTCGGTTTAGGAATGCCCTTCTTTATTTGAATTTCTTCAATTTCAGGCTCAGGTTTCACCTTCTTGGTTCTCTTATGCTTTTCCTTTGGCTCTTCAGGTTTAGCTGGTTCTTCTTTCTCCAACTCTGGGAATTCCAAAATCTCTTTTTCATGAGGTTCCTGTTCAATATCATAAGGTTCAAAAGGTTTAAGCTCTGGTTCGGCACGTTTCTTAGTTTTCTTTGGCTTTTCCGGTTCTGGTTCCTCCTTCTTTATTTTTCCCTTAGGTTCTTCCACCTCTTCTACAGGTTTCTCTGGGATCTTTTTCAGTTTTACCTGTTCTGGTTCCTCCTCAGGCTGTGGCATTTTGCCCTTTCCAATTTTCAAGCTAACCGGTTTCTCTTCCTTCTCCTCTAGTTTTTGCTTTTCGGGTTTCACATATTTATATTGATCATCAACCTTTTCTAATTCAACCTTCTTAAGTTCATCGAATTCAGTATCGAGTTTCTCCAATTCTTCATTTGAGTAACCAGTCTTTTTAAGTTTCCTACGCTTTGTCTTCAAGACCTTTTCAGCATCACCCATGTTTCGCGATAATTCGCCAGCATCCTTATAAATTGGTTCAAGTTCAGTGATTATTGGAATTTTCTCCGATTCAGATAATGGAGGGAAAGTGATATGAACTATGCGGCTCTTCAATAAGAATTTCGGCAATGTAGACGACTTGCGATCTTTCTTAACAGGTATCTTTGGTTTTTTAAGTTTAATATCTGCATAATTTATAGGCAAATCTTCGACTTTAGAAATAATGAGTTTTGTTGCTTTGATTTCTTTCCTTTCAATTGTAATTGGCTTCAGTTTCACCAAGGGTTCCATAGTTGGCTCTACCTTCTTTTTGGGAATCTTTTTGATCTTTTTGATTTTAGTAATTTCTGTAATTTCCTCAATTTCTTCCCTTCTTGGCACTTCAGGTACATCCTCAATTAAATCCTCAGGCACATCTTCAAATATATCAGCTTCCTCAGGTTCTTCTTCTTTGGGCCTTTGCTTCTTTGTTTTGGGCTTCTTTTGCTTGACCTCTTCCACTGGCTGTACAGTGGGCACTTCCTCAAATTCTTCAGCCACATCTTCAAAAACATCTTCCTCTTCAGGAGCTTCAAATTGTTGAGGTTCTTCACTTGTTGGTTCTGCTTCGGGTTGTTTAGTTTTCTTACCTTTTACTTTCTTTTTGGGTGTAGGTTTAATGGGAACTGGTTCAATGTCAAGAGTTTCGTCTTCTCGTTCAATGTCAAATGGTTCTGGCTTACCTACGTGCAGGGATTTTGGTTCTTTCTCTTCTTCAGGTTTGGGTTTAGTAAATGGTTTCAATTTAATGGACTCCGGTTCGGGTTCCGGAAGTTCTTTTTGCTTATATTTCAGTTTGATTTCTGGTTCCTCTTCGGGTTCCACAGGCTTGGGAACGCCAGGCTTGAGTAGAATTTCAACAGTTTCCGGAGTTGGCTTCACCTTTTTGGGTTTCTTTGCCTTCGTCTTTTCAGCCTCTGGAATAGTCTCTTCCGGTTTCTCCATTTCTGGTAAATCTAATTCTTCCTTCTCAATTTCTGGACGATCAATATCATATGGTTCAAATGGAGTTCTTTCTGGAGCAGTTTCCTCTTTGATTTTACGTGGTACCTCTTCAACTGGTTTTTCCTTCTTTTGTTTCCTAGGTTCTTCTTGTGGAGTTTCTTCTCCCTTCTTTGGAATTTTCTTCAATTTCACTTGTTCAGGTTCTTCTTCTGCAGGGGGCATCTTGCCCTTACCTATCTTTAATGGAGTAATTTCGGCTGGTTTCTCTTCCTTTGGTTTCTTTTCGGGTTTCTGATATTTGTACGCCTCATCCACTGTTTCCAGTTTCGGCTTTTCATAATCATCCATATCTAAGTCAAGCTTTTCTAAGTCGTCTAATTTATCATCTTTAGCCTTCAATTTGCGACGTTTGGTTTTTGGAACCTTTTCTGCTTCCGCAATATTCCTTGATAAAATACCGTTGTCCTTGTAAATCGGTTCCATTTCTGATATTTTCGGAATTTGTTGCTTTTCTTTCAAAGGCGGGAAATCAATGTAATTAATGCGACTTTTTAACAAGAACTTCGGCAATTTAGAGTCTTTACGTTCCTTCCTCTGAGGGATTTTGGGCTTTTTCAGTTTGATTTCTGCCAAGTTCACAGGTTCTTCCGGTTTGGTAATAACTAGTTTTTGTAGTGTGATCTTCTTCTCTTCTACCTTGACCGGCTCTAGTTTTTCAAATTTAACCTTTTTGGGTTTTTCTTCTAGAGGCTTGACTTCTTCTGGAATATCTTCCTCAATTTCTTCAACGAATTCTTCCTTCTTTCCCTTTACTTTCTTGACCTTTTTAATAACTTTACCTTTCTTTACCTCAACTACCTCGGGCTCAAATGTTTCCGTAGCTTGAACTATATCTGGAATTTCATCGAAAGTTACCCCCTTTTGAGTTTCAACTGTGGTAATTGAAACGTGTTCTTTGCTTTCTGTAATAGAAGTGTTTGCTTTATCAAACACTATTTCGTTGTGAATATCACCTGAAAAACGATTACAGATTAATAAATTATCTTTGAGGTTAAAATTAGCTGCACGTGTAGACATGTGTGTTTGCTTACCCAGCGTTTCATCGGTTTGTCTAAGTTCACTAACAGTGTGTGTTGTTGGTGGTGTTTGTTCTTCTTCGATCGGTCGTTTGTGTTTGATTATTTTTGATTTTGGTTTTTTATGTGTTTCGACCTGGGTGGTGGTGGTCGTGTCGGATATCTCATCGCTAACAGTGACAAGTTTTGGTTTGCGTTTCTTGTCGGTTGAAGGTTTGATTTCATCAAGATATTCTTCTACAAATGCGCTGTCTGTGGTGTATTTGTTCACAATTATTTCAGGCTGTTCATCATCTCTCTGAATGGTGACAATTTCAGTGGTCTCGATCTGGTCGTTCTCTTGTGGCTTAACAATGACACGTTTCTTAACTACCTTCTTTACCTTTTTATGGCCAACGGTTTCTTCTACGATACTGATTTGCTCCGGGAGTTCTTCGACTACCTCATATTTAGTTGGCTCTTCTTTATCAGGTTCCTGTTCGGTGATCTCAACAGTTACAATAGGTTCTTCATCACCAATTTGGATGCTTTCGATGTTTGTAATTTCCTCTGTTGGCTTCTTGCGTTTCATAATCACACGTTTTCGCACTTTCTGTTCGACAACTTCCCCTTCTGGAGTAATCACTTGCACTACGCTCACTTCCTCAGGGAGTTCTTCAATAATAGTATGAGTTTGTTCTTCTGCCAAGGGAACTTCTTCCGAAGGAAGAGATTTTACAGTAACTTTAGTTTCAGGAGCTTGTCCATCCTCCTGAATTGTTATTATTTCAGTAATTTCAGACTTATCACCCTTAGGTTTCTTTAGAATTCTCTTTTTGATAACCTTCTTTCTCGTACCCTCTCTATCAGTAATTTCTGTGATTTCAATCTGAGATGGCAGCTCCTCCACAATTTCTTCGGGTGTTTCAAATTGGGGTCTTTCATCTTCATATGTAACTATCGAAGTTGTTGGTTCTTTACCTTCTTCTTCAATTGTTGTTATCTCTGTAACCTCACTAGTCGGTTCAATCTGTTTCTTAAGGGTGCGTTTGCGGACAGTTTTCTTTTCAGTTTTGCCTTCAGCTGTTACCATTTGGGTTACGGCGACTTCTTCAGGCAATTCCTGAATTTTAACTTTTGCCTTCTTTGGCTTGGCAGTAAATGATTCGATTACATCAGCTTCTTCCAAGTTTTCTTTCACTTCAATACTAACCTGAGGTTGTTTTCCATCTTCCAACACTGTGGTGATTTCGGTAGTTTCCACGTCTTTGCCTTTTGGCTTTTTGATAATTCGCTTTTTAATTATTTTGGTGGTAGTTTTGCCAGTTTCGGTAATTTCTTTTGATACTTTAACATCACCTGGCAGTTCCACTACAGGAGTAGCTTCTTCAGGTACGTCTTCAAATGCTTCAATGGATTCTTCTGTAACTGTTATCTTGGATATGGGTTTCTTTGTTCCTTCTTGAATAGTTTCAATTGTAGTAACTTCTGCTTTGGGTGCAATTTGTTTCTTAATAACTCTTGTCTTTTCAATTCTTGTAACTGGAGTGCCATCGTGACTGACTACTTGAGTAACTGTAACCCTTTCGGGTATTTCATGAACTATTGGCTTGCCTCTTAGCCTCATCTGCTCAAATGGCTCTAGTACTTCAGTAACTTCTTCAGTAACTGCGGTTTTCTTAACTTTCGAGGTACTCACAGTGACCTGTGGTTCTTTGTCCGGTTCGGTGATAGTTTTGATTTCAATAAGTTCATCTTTTTTATCCTTTGGCCTTTTAACAAGTTTACGTTTGATAATCTTTTTCCTGTTCTCTTCCACAACAATCTCATCTGGCAACTCCTCAACTACGACAGAATCTTCAGGAATATTATCGGCATCAATTTCATCAACTTCTTCAGTTCTGACAGTAACTACACTCTGTGGTTCCTGGTCGCCTTCTTGTACGGTTACAATTTCGGTAGTTTCAACCTTCGATGGGATTGGTTTTTTGATGGTTCGTTTCTTAGTAACTATTTGAACAGGTTGTCCCCATCTCGACTTAACTTCAGTCACCGTCACTTCTTCAGGGAGTTCATGCATCGACGGGCGTGCTTTCGCAGTTCTTAAGAGGAGTGGTTCGAAGATTTCGGCGTCTTCATTATCAGGATAATTAATATTTCTTGCAGATGATCTTCGCACAGATATCTTTGCAGGTTTATCTTCTACTTGCTCACTGACAATTTCGGTTGTTTCAATATTTTTACCTTTAGGTTTCCTGATGACCCGTCTCTTGATGGTCTTTTTCGTGATCTTACCAGTGTCATCTACAGTTTGTGTGACTTGTACTTCTTCAGGGAGCTCCTCAATAGCCTCGCTCTTATCAGGAACTTCATATGTTACTGGAACCTCTTCAAGTACATTTACAGTGGTAACTGGTTCTTCATCATCAACTTCAACTGTTTCGATTTCTGTTATCTCTTCTGTGGGAGCAATTTTCTTTCGGATTACTCGTCTCTTCTCAATCTTCTTAACTTTCTTGCCAGTCTTCGTAACAACTTCGGTTATTTTTACTTCTTCCGGCATTTCCTGTTGCACTATGCTCGTGATATCTTTTGTGATAGGTTCGTCTACAATGTACTGATTTACAAATACTTCAGGCTCATTGTCGTCTTCTTCGATACAAACAATTTCAGTATGTTCAGTTTCTTTACCCTTGGGTTTTTTAATAACGCGTCTACGTGTAACACGTTTTTTGGTGATGTTATTGACGGTGATAAATTCGGTCTTGACTTCCTCAGGTTCTTCCACCACTTCCAACGCGGTTGGGAGTTCCTGAATATCGGAGGTCTCTTCAACTGTAACTGTAACTGTCGGCTCTTCGTCTTCATATTGTACTGTTCTTATTTCGGTAATCTCCTCGCTAGGAGCAGTGACCCTCTTAATAACTCGCTTTTTGGTTTTCTTTGTTGTGGGTTGTCCTGCTTTGTCAACAGACTCTGTTACTGTAACTTCTTCCGGTAACTCAAATACACTCACTTCCTTCTTGGGTTTCTTCTTTGTTTTTGGTTTCTTAACTTCATCATCCGATGGAACAAATGGTTCTAATTCAAGTTCTTCTGGTTCACGGAACTGAGTCTCAATTGGTTCAGTCTTACCAACTTTCAAGGGTTTCTTCTCAGGTTTTTCAATTTCGTTAGGTTTCATTGGGATCTTCTTTAGTTGAACAATTTCTTGTTCTTCAATATTCTCAGGGATTTTGCCTTTGCCCATTTTTATCTTTTTCGGAGGTTCTCCGGGTTCTGGAGCTTTCTTTTCAGGTCTAGTGTATGGTTTCTTTTCTTCAATTTCACCAGTTTCTTGTTTCACTGGAAACTCGATTTCTTCCACTTTTTCCAACTCTTCGGTTTCGAAATCTTTAACCTTTGGTCGCCTCTTCTTTACTTTGATGGCCTCCGCTTCTTTTACATTTCTGGATAAAATACCATTGTCCTTGTAGACTATAGTAAGAGTGGTAATAACGGGCAACTGGAGCTGTTCAGATTTAGTTGGGAATTCAATATCTCGAATGCGGCTCTTCAACCTAAACTTTGTAGGCTTTGGTTCCTTTGCTGGCTTTCTTGGCACTTGTCTCTTTTTCAATGATACAGGTGCAACCTCAGTTTCTTCAACTTTCTTTGCCTTTGGTTTCTTCTTATCGACTACTTCGGGTTTATGCTTTACAGGTACTTCATCAATATATTGAACGGTTGTTGTTTCAGCGGGTTTTCCTTCTTCTTGAACTGTAACAATTTCGGTGACTTGTTGAGAGTCACCCAACGGTTTCTTGATTGTTTGTTTTTTCGTAATACGTTTCTTGGGTTTCAATGATGTGCCAACTTCTTCAACTACTAGATCCTCTGTAATAGCAGTTACTGAAATGGGTTGTTCATCTTCTTCAATAGCTGTTTCATCTTCATCAATAACGTATGATTCAGTAGGCATATTGTCTTGCTGAATGGTTACAATCGTTGAAATGTTCTCATCGTCGCCTTTGATTTTTTTAATACGCTTCTTCTTGATTGTCTTTTTGCAAATTTCACCAGTTGGCGTGCATGTTTCCACAACTCGTACCAATTCTGGATACTCTTCGAGTGTTACTCCAGCCGTTTCTGGTTGGAAGTCTTCGGAAAATACAAATAGCTCTTCTTCAGGCATGTTTTCATACTGTGGCAATGTGACCGCTTTCTTTATAATTTCTAATCTCAGCTGATCTATTACGTACTCCTCTGTAGCATCATCCGTTTTGGTAAGTGTGGGCACAAAGAGATATTTCTCTTGAGTAACCTTCTTCTTTGGCTTCTTCTTCTTCCTAATTTCAAACTCTTCCTTCTTTACGGTCTCTACATTTACTGATGTTTCTGGTTGCTTGCCATCTTCCTGGACGGTGGTAATTTCAGTTACCTCTACGTTAGGACCTACGTCCTTGTGATATACCTTCTTCTTTGTAATTTTCTTTTTGGGTGTTTTGCTGAGCGTATCAATTTCAATTACTTGATCTACCTCAGGTATATCTTCAACGATTGGTGAACTGTATTGCGTTTCTTCAGTGACGGTTTTATGCGAAACGCTAACCGATGTATCCACGATCTGTCCGTCTTCTTCCACGGTGACTATCTCAGTATCTTCCGCATCATCATTAACTCGCTTTCTGAGAGTACGTTTTCTAATAACCTTCTTTTTGATTTTTCCATCTGGCATTTCTGATTCGATTACTTTGATATTAAGAGGTAATTCTTCGACGGTTGCAGTGTCGAAGAGTGTTTCCGGTGGCAGGAAAGTAACATCACGTTCTTCGGGCTGTTCAGGATGTGCCTCTGTTGGTTTGATTTTCTTAACTTTCCTTTTCACAGTCTTTTTAGTAGTAGTGGTCACCTCCTCTTCTTCGGGCTGCTCTTGGGATTCGGTTGTATACAGTGCTTTCTTAATAAATTCTAATCTTGCGGCATTTATTAATTCTTCTTCGGTGTCCTTGCGTTTGTTGGCTAAAGTAGGCACAAACAGGTATTTAGGCTCTTCTGGTACAGGTGTTTCTTCTACTTTCACGGAGGTTTCGGGCCTTTCTCCTTCTTTTTCAACTGTTACAATTTCAATGATTTCTTGTTTATCACCCTTCTGTTTTTTTATTATACGTTTTTTTACTATCTGTTTCTTTTTAGTTCCATCCTTAGTTACAATTTCAGTTATGTTTACTTGTTCAGGCATTTCCTCAATGGCTTTGGGCTTCTTTAATTCTGGCTTTTCTATGAAATGAACATCCTCTTCATGAACAGTTACAGTGGTTTCTGGCTTCTTGCCTTCCTCCTCAACAGTTACGATTTCGGTTGACTCCTGTTTATCTCCCTTGCGTTTTTTAATTATGCGCTTTTTAACAACTTGCTTCCTAGTTTTACCATCTCTGCTAACTGTTTCTGTAATTTGTACTTGTTCGGGCATTTCCTCAATAGCCTCTGGTGTTTTGAATTCGGGCTTTTCTTGGAAATAGACTTCTTCCACGGGCAGCTCCTGAACAGTCACTGTGGTTTCTGGTTTTCTGCCTTCTTCCTCAACTGTTACGATTTCTGTCGTTTCTGCCTTATCTCCTTTGCGTTTCTTAATTACGCGCTTTTTAACAACTTTCTTACTAGTGGTACCATCTCTGCTTACAGTCTCTGTAATTTGAAC
>JARJDQ010020750.1:0-11635 GCA_030264215.1 Geostiba sp. GC000077
ATGCGTGTACATCAATGTTAACAGTTGAAACTTTATGACTTTAACATTTCTTGGAAATCGTATTTTTTACGAAAATACGTTTGGCAACATGATCCCGCTGCAATTTATTTATGTTTGACATTTTAATTAATTTGCGTTTCTGTCAAAATTTGAAAAAGCATAATTTATTTGTTGTCATGCCAAAGTGTTTAATTGTAATTTGGATTGTTTAATCAGGTGATGTCACATCTATACTTCTTGTGAAGTGTTGAAAACTTCAAACAACTCCCATAGCTGATGAACATTAAATAAATAAATATTATTTTCGATTTCTTTTTGCTAGATGAAACTTTCTTTGCAAGCTCATATTTGTTTAGACTTATGTCAAAAAGATACCATCAACGACCTAAAAAATGCAATCCCCATCTTTGTAAGAATTAGTTCCGCAAATCACCTATTTATTTGCTTATATGACCTGTTTGACTCATTTGAGTCTCTACATCGACTAAAACGTCAACAGCGAGGTTGAAATCGATAAATAATCTATTTAAGTATGGAAGTGCACTGAGGCATGATCTTCTGATGGTGTAAGAGGGCGGTGGATTTTATTTCTCTTCATTTGTTTCGGTTTTCACTGCGTGTCACACGTTTCCGGCGCTCGCAACACATTTCGCTATTAAGTCGTCACCGTCGCCGTCGTCGTCGGATCGGCTGGTTTCTCTCTTCTTATTGAACCTCTTTGATGGTTTCTACATAGTCCCCTGTCGGCCTCATGTCGCCGGGCGTCATCGCTGTTTTTCCACCAGGCCGTGTGCTTTTCGCCGCCGCCCCGTGCGACACGCGTGCCGGATACACATGGGCTCTCCAGCGGCTCCGCGAGAAGGAAAAGGTGGGAGGATCGATAAGCAATTTCCCAAAAGTGTCATTCAAAATTCACCCGCACGGCGTGCTGGGCTGCGCCTCCAGCGCGTCGTAATTATAAATAGCGCAAAATACACCTCGCAGCTATTTCTTGATGCAATTAAAAGATAGCTGGGGCGGCTCGTCGCGCTTTTTAATCAATAAAATTGTATTCCTCTTCGACGCTGCTGCAGGGCGGTGAAAATTGGGTTAAATAACTGATTATGATCGCGTTTTTTACACTTTTCACGCGTTCGCACGGGGTAAGTTGATGAAGCGACACGATGCCTTAAATTTTTCCACGTCACATCGTGTTACGTTCCTCTCTAACTCACTTTCAGGGCGTAAATAATGAACGAGTTTTTTCCCTTGTGTAAACATCTAATACTACCTAAAAGTAATTTTCGCATAGAAATTATATTGAGTTGTTCTGGAGCGTGACAAATTAATAAACGATTAATTGCAGTCCCTCTGGAAGTGCCCAAATTTATTCACTTGCCTTTGAGCTTTGCGCAAAAAAAAACGCCGTTTTGCATGCCAAAAATGCGTTATTTATTTCCTTTTAGCGAGCAATTTTAAGGTTTCCTGTCCCAATTAGACAACGGTGAGTCCAAACTCGTTTTTTATGATTAATGCTTTGGAGCGCTGCTCGTTTCTTTTCTCTTATTTTCCTCCGAGACAAATCTGTATTTATCATTAAGCAACGCGGAAAATCTACGCAGAAAAAAAAACGACGCCTGCGAATCCTCCAAACAACGAAAGAAACTTGCGTAAGAACCACCGACACACATAGGATTTCTTTTTGCTGGCGCTCCCTTTTCCGTGCTTCATTTTTTATTACACGAAATTTTTGTTTGCGAGGAGAAAGTCATGTACTCCAGGAGTGTGGGCGTAATTATAATAAATGACGTCGTGCTGGGCTGAAATCTGAAAACTTTTGCAGAGGATAATAATTATAGGTATTGTTGCGCTAAAAATTTCCCAATGTTTAAATATTCGTGGAGTGGCGGAACGTCATTTAAAAATCATTCGCAAACTGTCCGCACTTTTTTCCCGTGGTCGACAATACCTTTGTTTATCGATGCCGTTTCGTGTGTTGGTCATGCGTTGTTGGGCCTTTGGTTGATGATAGTTAATTGAAATTCCAACCGTACTGAAAGCGGAAGCGCTTTTCCCGCATTTTGCCCTAACATAAACACAATCAATGAAACATTTTCACCGGCATCGTCCTTTTATTATGTGTTTTTTTTTTCTACCTTCTGCACTATGCGCATTTGTTGCAAAACAGTTGAGCGGCAAGCAATTGTTTGAATCGCCGGATATTCAGCCGCCGCGCCGTCATGAAAAACCGCACTTTACATGAGTTTTATTAAATTTGCATGTGCAACGAGACTAAACGGATTGCTTCGTTCTCATTCATGTCCAAACGAAAAATCCAAAATAAAGTATCATATCATATCGCGCTTTGAATATACATGCATACATACATTTTGGGAAGAGCGTCCAGCGTAGAGAGTCGAAATAATGGCGTAGTTCCGCAATCGGCAATCGATATTGGTGATGCTTCGCCAAGCCGGAAATTCCGAATAATCGTGAACGGAATTCGTGCATTTCTGAGCGACATGCAGGGCTCGGAAGCCGTCGTATAAATAAAAATAATAAAAGTCGATGGGTTGCGCGCTGGGCCAGCTCAAAATCCAATCAGCGTGCGGCAATCAACGATAATGGTGCGGTAAGATGGACGATCCGATGGGTGGGCAGGCGGGTGGATTGTGCAACAATCCGCCGCGCCGCGTCGTCCGACCACGACTTCTGTAGTCCACGCTCGACCCCCTCGAAAATCGCATCCGAATCGAACATCAAGTCGAATCACAGCCGTATACATAAACCAAGCGGGGTTCACTAGCCAAACGTCCAGCAAGTCCAACGCTAACAAAAGACCGACCCCTTCTGCGAGGACCGTGAAATGTTTACGAAATTTCGAATTTTGTTGCTTCATGCTTCTCGTTGACTTAAAACAATGCGCGATTAACTTCACATGAAATTACGACGATATTCCTTACAATCTTTCCCATTGTGTTTGTTCATCCTGTTCTTCATCAATCATTTCCGTTTCCTTTCGAGCTCGAAGATCTTAATTCTACCTGCTCATATTATGCTGGTGGAGGTGCCACATTTGCCTTTACATGAAAGAAGTCGCTGCTCCTTTCTTCCTTATGCCACGACCTCCATTCGCATCACTTCTCTTCGCTCCACTTTGCGCCGTTGCTTTTTATTGGGCTTATTTCGGGGGCGCCGGATTGCGATGATGATGGCTTGGCTTTTGATCGAAATGTTTTGCCGCTCTCGTTCGTTCGTTATTTTTTCCACGTGCGCGGGCGGCGGCGGCTGGCGTTTTTGCGTCGGGTTGGATTTGCAGCGTCTTTATCGCCCCGCCGCACAGCCGCACGGCTTCGACAAGGTAATATATCATTCGCTAGCGAAATAATTGAAAGAACGTTGTCATCTTTTTATGCCCGCCGACATCGATGCTGCGTTACTCCCATGCTTTCGGCGCGCTTCCTACCAGGCTCCGACTCCCGATGAATGACACAATTTGCTAATACACTTTCAGCGTGCCACCACACCGCCCAACGGGGCACCGCGATGCCTGTTTTTCATCTCGAAACCACGCTTTTTCCACTTACCTTCGTCCGACATTCGTTATTCATCATTTTCTTGCTGCGGCCGATAATTTTCTTATTAAATAATATATTTATACATTGAACAAAAACAGTTTTTCTTCTTCCGCTTACTCTTGAAGGTACAACAAATGGAACTATTTAGTTAGATGCCATCACCCGCTGAAATGGCATTTGGAATTTTTCATTTCCACTTTGCCATTTCGCGCAGCCAACGTTTCGTGCCCGGCGCCTCCACTATATTGTTCATTCTTACACAAAGTGCATCCGAACGAATAATAATGTAAAAACTCATTTTGCAGTGCGAGTGTGACCAAAGCGTAATTTAATTAAATCGCACGAGTTTTCCACATAACACAAACCTACATAAGTTGAAGCAAAGATATGTTTTGTATTCTGAAATGATTTTAAATAATAATCACAAGGCACAATGACTGGAGCAGTATACAGTGATGAAAATTTATGTCGACACTATATGTGTGTTTTATTATGTGAGTTTACATTCTGCTTTTATCGGAGCTCCTATAAGCGCAGATATATTTGCACGTTAATGGAAAGTTTCTGGTTGCTGGGTTGCCTGTGTCCGCCTGACATAGTTCATCCTTGTCGGCGTGGTGCGTTTGGCTTGCAATGCGGCGCATGTTGCCTACTTCTTGTTGATTGTAAGTTCCACCGGAACGATGCAGGCGCTGTGCATGACTATTATGCAAATGCTTTGCAGTGCCAAATTTTATCGGCGTCCAACAAATTTCAATTTAAAGTTTACGCCTTGTATATACGTTTTACGCCGCGCAACGTGTGTGAGCGTTCACAACGCGCGTTAATTCTATCGGCAAAATGCATACAGACGTGTGCAACCTTTGCCATCATATAATTCCAAAGCGCAATGAATTGAGATGATGTGAAATATTGATATACAGTTGGATGAAGTTCGGAAGTCAGGTAATCTTTTGTCCTGCAATGAGCTTTCCTAAATAAATTGATTTGTGCGCAGAGCGCAATCTTGATATTCTCTACGTTTCGCCAATATTTTCGATATAAAGCGACGCGCAACGCACGAAACTGAGGAAAATCGGAAAGTTTTCCATTGTTAAATCAAAGTTTCGCTCCTCCGCCACGAGCTTACCATGCAGAGCTGCAGAAGCTACGCGCGCTGCAAATTTTTAGCCCGTGAGTCGAACCCAACAAAATCTAAAAAGTAATACACGAACGAGCAGACGCCAAACTAAGTTTTGCAATCAATTTTAATGATCAACTCACTTCGGCGCGTGGCCTATCGCCACACTGTCTTCCAAAGTTATGAGGCATCAATTTTGATTTAGAAACTTTCACCTCAAACCCCATACATATATTGAAGGTAGACGATTCCATTTTTTCCTTGCATGAAATTATTAATTATTCGTGAAGATCGGGTTGCTAGGAGAGCGATCCTCTCAAAGTCTCCTCTCAGAATTAAATGATTTATATGCGAGGAGGAGACTTTTTTTTGGTTCTGGAGTTGGCGAGTTTTTGAGTTCTTGCTTGAGTTGTACACTCTTTTGCGGTGATGAAAGCACACGCTTAAATAAATAGCAAAGTTTTCCTTTTCATTTCATCTTTTCACTCGACGTCGCATTAGCCAGTTGAAAAAGTGTATGTCAAGGTCACGCCAGTCGGAGGGTGGATGCTGTAAGGCGTGCGGAAAGGTCCTCGAGATGTGCGCTTTTTTGCGCGTCGGAGTGGCGACAGGGCGGAGTCTTGTACATTTTATGTAAGTAAATAAATGTTGCGCATTAATGCGCACTTGCGAGCTTCTCGCAAATGAAGGTTGAATTATTTATGCCACTCTGAGTGGAGTTTGCTACAGTTGGTGCTTCTCATCAGTGGAATTTGTTATGTTTAATAAACTAACCATCAGATGTAGCTTATTTCGAAGAAGATGTTTTATGAGCTTAACTTTTGAACCCTTCTTGGGAGCTTTGCAAAATTAAAGCTCAAGGGCAAATTAAGAGAAAATGTCTTATACGCAAAAAAAAAAACGTTGAACAAATGGTGTAAGAAATAACACGAAATTATTGTAATTGAGATTTGCCAACAAATGGAAAACACTGACCCAAAGCGAAGAGAAAACGAGCAGGAATGCAAAACAAGCGACACACACGTGGAAGTTCGAAGCGGGAAGTTCAGTAGCCGGAATCAAATGAATTGAGTGCGTTGGATAACGAAGGCGGAACTCCCAACTCCTGACCAAGAGCTGGAAGCTGCAGGGACACGAATTAAATTCGCTCGTTACACGCTCGTTTTGCCGGCGGCGGCCTCTACCCAGCATGTTATGTGTGCCGCCTGGCCGTTCCTTTTTTTTTCATCGTCACTCCCGCTCACCCAGTTTTCATATGTCTCGTTCATCTTTAATGCGATTTGGGATAGCGATGGTCTGTACACTCGGGCAACCCCGAGACCTCTAATACTTTTTATTGAACTAATTGGGATTAATGCTGGGAATATTCACGTATTCTGTTTGCACGGTTTTTCAGCTCTTTGCTGTTCAAAGGGCTCTTCTGGACTCACGATAACAAATAGAGTGGTGTAACGCGTCCCTTGTACACATATTACTTGCGCATATATGGATTGGAAAAGCATTAAAGATTACAAGGAGTATATTTTAAGAGCTACTGAACTTATCTCGATATTGCTGACGCTACAATAAAAATGCGAAGAAAATACATTTGCTTTAAAACTACTCCCGATAATGATAAAGTTTGCGCTTCGCTGGGAATGAAATAGAAAGAAGTGGTGTTGGGCCAAGCGGCGCGCCAGGATATTTTATCACCGCAATGGTAGGACAGAGAGAAGGGGAGCAAAACATCGCGCGCACCTCACAACTAACGAACCGTGGCTCCAGCTCCTGCTGCACACGAATGTGCGCAAACAAAACATGCACGCCCGCAACGGAAAACTCCAAAGCGTCCGAAGGAAGCCCTTTCTTCTAGCGCAGCCGCCAACCGCGCGCTCAGCGCAAGAAAACCTATCAGATCGCACTGCTCGCCCCGTTCACCGAGACTGTTACCAAAACCCAACAACCCCGGAGCATGATCATAGAACATCGCATTGTTTAAAGTCCGTTTCTTCCTCCTTCTTTTTCTTCAGCGGCGCCAAGGAGAAACTAAAAACAATAACTTCCAACTTCCAATGCATGCGATTCTCATGCTTCAACGAAGCGCAGACTTTGGTGCGTAAAAACCCCAGGAGCGACCGCACCAGCTCCGAATGTGGATGAATCCCGTTCGAAAGGCGAATGGAACGTGTCGTGTCGTTCCAATTCTGTGACTAATCCAATCCGACTTTAGGTGCATTCGTTGCCTTCATCCTGCCTGCCATTCCCTGTATTCAGATGGCCCGGCGAGCAGCGCACGAGTTGGCGCAGCCAAACTTTCAGCCATGCATTCGACATAACATTCGAATCGTATCATCATCAAGGATAATAATGTCGGCGCCCGAAGTGAGTGGGAAGTGGGCGTCTTATTGGATTCCTTATTGAAATTTTCTATTTTCCATTCTTCGCACAACCTCACGTGAGTTCTCCTTTTTTTCCCCTCCTCCTTATCATCTCCCTCGTCCTGCATTCCTCCTCGTTCCACTGCACATCGCATCGTCGCGGGTGGGAAACTTTCTCATTGATTTTCAAAAGGAATATACGCGAAATTATCCAAACTTTTTGCATTATCTACACATACCTAAACTCGCATAACCATGAAAAGCATAAAGATATCGTTGAGTATTTTCGTCTTCTTGTTTTGCGGCTTGGCTGGTTGCAGGAAGGAAAAATGAAATCGAAAACGAAAAGGAAAATAAATGAAGTCCACGTCTTTCGACGCGGCTATAAGATGGGAATATTCAACCGAGGGGTGAAAATTTCCGCTGGTCGTGCTGGAATCTAGCGAATTTTATTATGAACGAATCGCTGCTCGCTCCATTGCTTCGGAATATCAAAAATCTAAAAACGATGAACTACCAAACTTCAATATTCAGTTCTAGCCGAGTTAGAAAACGACACGCTACACAGAACCTAATGATTCCGTTGTATCTGGAGCGAAACGAAAATTTCGCCCGGCGCCTCCACTTCACAACAGATCCGGTTCTCAAGCGCTCAACTGACTGCTTATGCCACGTGTCGGTGTGTCAGGCGTTCGTACTTGATACGCGCAGTGCGCAGACTATTCGTCTACCTGTGTGGCACGGTGAAGTGTGACACTACACGTTTTGACATTACGTGCGCGCGTATAATATCCACCCGGCGCGCCGCTGACGTTTTCCGCCCGGCGAAACATTTCGTATCGATACACTCGCGCTCGCATGAATATATTATGAATTATCCTCTTTAGAGTGTAACTAAGTATGATAAATAGATTTGATGTGACATTCGAACGGCATTGGCGCGACATACGTAAGATATAAATCATTCCGGTGGCGCGGCGCCGGCGCTCCATTCGAGGAGAGAGCCTTTCGCTTCGCATGCAATGACTGCGCCCATTTTTGCGCGTTTTCAGGACAGCGCCTCGCGCCCCGAGGTAAACCATTGTTGATGTGTTTGTATATCGCTGTATAAAGTGCAAACATTATTTACGCGTACCAGTACAAGAGAATGCTTATTCCTGGATCGAATCTACATAAGTTATGCGATTCTACTATTTGATAGTATATTCATATTTAAACTAATAGTACAAGAGATTCCACCAAGATGGGGATTGCATTTTTTAGTTCGTTAGAAAAATCAAAGCATCCAAAGTGGGTTTCATCTAGCACGGACTGTCAAATAGATAAACTGATTCTATTCCCGGCGCCTCCACAAACACGAATTGTCAAATAATTTTTTCTTGGCTATTATCTATCAATGAAATAAATTTGATCTTTATCGGACTAAAACTGTAGATTTTCCAAGGTGGACAAACATAAAATTTAGAGTCTAAAATGTTCGACAACTATTGCTTCCTTTCGGTTTCTTATCAACAATGTGATTTTTTCACAAAACACCCAATAACTCCAAAATGAGAATGACCACATTTATGAAATTAGCATAATTGGGAAAAGCGTGAAATTTCCTTTAATTTGATATTATTTCACAGTGTATGTAAGTTTCCACAACAATTAAATACATACCGCTCATTGGGAAGAGAAACAAAAATGTATTCAGAATAAATAATTTGCGATGTTCAATTACCTATTACTTAAAAACTTACATAATTGTGAAATAAATTTTCATTCATCGTAATTTGGGAAATGTCATGCCCTTTCCAACGATGCTATTGCATGCACATAATGTTAACAAATTCATTACGTATTCAACAAATATATCACCAAAAACACGTCCGTAAAATGAAAATGCGCGTGGAGGCGCCGGGAGATGAATTTGCATGTTCAAATTTTTTAGACTTTTCGTAGGTCAAAAAGATACTAAATTCAAAAAATTAAAACTCCGTCTTTGGGGGAATTAGTTCAACCTAAAAACCTATTTCTCCTGTACTATATTTCTAGAAAATTGGGTCGCTAATATTTTGTAACGAGTTGAATATTCGGGGCTTTCCAGAAATGAAGTTTTCTTTACTGCATTTGGGTTTGCGTACACTACATTTCGAGTTGGATGGTGCCCGAAGTAGGTAAACACGGCGCGCACTCGAAAAGTATAAACTTTTCCAATTTATCGACAAGAAATCTTACTACGAATTGATACACTTCCAAGCAGAGGTAATTCGCTAGCTCCGACTATTCTTCAGTTTTCTACGTTTGTTTAGAAAGTTCCTCTCCAGGTTTAAATAAAATCAATCGCAAAGACGTGGTTTCATACAACGCCATCTGGTGACTAGGATCGAAAGCATTTGCGAGCAAGACGCTAGTTGCAATTATTATGCAGCGAAACTATTTGACTGCGACTGCGTCCACGTAATAATATAAATTTCTCAGCGGGATTATAAATTCGCCCACATGCGCACCGAGCATTGCACCGCACTGGGTCCTGGGATCCTGGATGTCCCTAATTCGTCCTAAATTAAACGTCGACGAGGCGCCGCCGATTGCAGCGACGCGACGCCCGGCAGAGCGAATTAAGATGACAATAGTAATAATCGTCCCTCCCCGGAGATTTGCCGGCTTGGTGGAGGCGCCGACAGAGCCGAATTTCTCTTTTCTCCACGGCCGCCGCCGCTACACGGCATTCAATTAGCATAACAAGGCCTACACGCGGCGCAGCAGTGTGTAAGCAGGGATTATTATAACCATACACCTAATTCAGGCACGCGGCAACACATCGTCACCTCTCCACTGGCGACATATGTGCGCTTAGGGCTTTTGCCCACATCCGGACCAATGGTCGCCGAAACTTATTCGTCATGCTTAGGCTTGGAGTTTCAGGGCATGTGTCCGAAGGCACGAAATTATGATGAAAAAGACTGGGAAAACAAATGACTGTTTGTACTTGGAGTGTCATGGCAGGCAAAAAGTGGGCAACCCAGACGCCCACCACCGAACAAAACACCGCCCAACCAGAATTCGTAATCGCGCAAAGACTCTGAACTCCAAACAGTAGAAGCACTAAAGCAAAGCCTAATAAATGATACAATATTCATGAACTTTTGACCCATATTCATGTGCGCCATTCAATATTATCAGATGTGAAACATATAAAATATAAACTATCTACTAATGACATGCTTTTATTTCTCCCGCAGGTAATTTCTTCGTCCCTCTAACGAGTTTATTCACTGGTGTGATTAGTGGTATGTAAAAAATTACTTATCACACTTTATCGCCGAGTACCTTTTTAATGACTGG
The DNA here is from genome assembly GCA_030264215.1 of Geostiba sp. GC000077. Lineage (NCBI taxonomy): Eukaryota > Metazoa > Arthropoda > Insecta > Coleoptera > Staphylinidae > Geostiba > Geostiba sp. GC000077. The sequence continues at coordinate 10,365 of JARJDQ010020750.1, forward strand.
CTTAATTTACGAACGCTGCTTCTGCAACAGCACCTCGAAGAACTTTACATATTTCCGTAATTAAAGTGTATGTACAACATGCCGACGCAGTTGAGAAGCCAGTTCTTTTTTCCTGTTTGTATACTTGCAGTGCCATCGTCAACGGCACGGCACGGCAGAGTAAACAATAATTTCCACGTAATTAATTGCGTTCAGTCATCAAATCGCCGCCGTATAAATCATATCGCATGCGTATTGCACCGAAGATAAATAATTCAGACTCGCCCTCAATGCACCGCCGCCCAATGAACGGTGAGCCTCCCTGCGATTGCTATCTCCACCCTGTATGAAACACTTCCGTCTCGGACGTGTTTTTCTTGGCGTAAAATATTATGATTCAAATATAATTTAAGGTTTTCATAAGCGAGCGCACAAAATAAATAATGGACTGACATGCAACGCATGGATCAAGGGTTTAATTAGAGCTGTAATTTACGGGCGGTAATAGTTATGATTTTCCTGATGCAGCTTGTTTTGTTTACGAATGCTATCTATCATGGCTCATGAGCCTAGCCTTGGTGGCGGTGGTAGAAAAATACGAAATCCTTCGGCTTCTGTATTGATATCAGCATCAGCATCAGCATCGGCAAACTATTGATAATTACAACGGATTTGCACTGGATTATTCTGCGGATATGTGCGGATGACAGCTTGGAGTCCTCGCCAGGTTCAGCCTCATTGTTTTCGTGTGCCTTTGTCATCGATATTTACGCGATGGCTTTGGCAACAGGACATTCGGTGGGGGACATCAGTCATTGTAAATCGGAGCGCTCGACGTGGAAGAGTGGATGCGGATGGACTCGGCAGCCGGCTGTAGATGGGACAACATTGAAAATTCCCCCGGCAAACACAACATACTGGCGTGCGGGAACCCCTTTTCCATGACCTTTTGTTCCGTCCTGTTGGACTGCGTTTTTCCGCGTGGCCCGCGGAAATGTCAATATACTTGAAAATATCAGCGATGAGCGATCGACTCATCGTGTGCGGGTAAACGTTGGGAAAAATGGCGATGCGATGCGATGCACATTTCGCTTAGATTTGCTGTTCCAGAAACTTAAGGTTGTTGTCTAGAAATGCAAATTCTCCATTTTAGCAGATTTTCTTTATTTAAACCCAAGACCTTTCGCATTGAATGCGTTTTCTTTTCTGAAAAATGTTTTTATTTACAACAGAAAAAGTGTCTAGAGTCCAGACAACAACCTTAATGTTTTCTAAGGTTTCCCTCATAAGAA
>JARJDQ010020751.1:0-13807 GCA_030264215.1 Geostiba sp. GC000077
AAATATACTTAAAGCAAAAGCTCGCATTCGGGAAATATAAAGCAAAATATGGAAATAAATCGAAAAATTTTCAAATTTGATTTTAAGCAACTTCCGGGAGCCTGAGGGTCTTGGGACGGGGTGCATTTTAAAGAGAGTCTTGCCAATAAGAATTTGTAAAGGTTCCAAAAGAAAGAGCACGCATTCGGGAAATATAAAAGAATCCGCAGTAATCAAAATATTAGAAATATTGACAGTACGCCACTGGACTTTAGCAAGCACTAAAACTAAGAAGCTATCATGTTGGGTGATTTACAAGTTAGAATTTATAATATATATTTGATGCGAATCTGGTTCGGAGCAAATTGATTTCTTGAGGATGACGTCAAGGATGTTGTTGAGCAATGCGCAACAACACACGGCACAAGCGATGCTGATTGCCGTTCGATGACTTCAGCCCGGCAATGGCATAATGGATGTTTAATGAATCGGCGGATCATAATAGCAATGCAGCAATGCAGGCAGCGTGCGGCATGCAGCGGCAATCGTGCCCGGCGATGATGTGCATTCGGGGCGCTTTTGTCGCAACGCCGAGTCCTTCACGACGCGCCGATTTTGCAATTAAAGATGCGAAATGAAACAAGCAAGGACTCGGCGCGACTTAATGATGTGTAAAGTCCTCAAGTCACACTCAACCAGCGAGCGTGTTTCTATATATCGACCCCGCCGAAAAAATCGTGCGCCGCCGTTATACAAGCAACAAGATTACTCGGACATGCAATAAACTTTCGTCTTTCGTCGTTGCGCCTTTCGTTGACGTTGGACAAGTGCACGAACCACACCACAGAGTGTGATTATGTGTGAAGCAGTAATATGGCAATAATTACGCGCGCAAGTTCAACGCCGCGCAGCGCCCGTTAGAAAAATCATCGGTCGCGGCGACACATTCGAGGCATTAAATAACGCTGGCGTGAGGTGAGGCCGGCGCAGTTGTAATAATAATGGCCCACATCAGACTCAGGCACATATTGATTATGCCACCATCGGGCGAGAATGTGCCGTCGGTGCCGCAGAACTTGTGCGGTTAATGTTGCGTGAAATTTCTAAATTGGGTCATACGCGCTTAACCCAAAGAGCCTAACGCCGCATGCCATTCATAAACCCGACTTGTGCTTTCCACGGATTTCCACTGTGGAGACTTTGAAAATGCCAAGCATGCAGTCGTCATTTGCATGGCAATGACAATACTTTGCGCGGTGGCCGGTGACAAATGGCATGTGGACACTGGCGGTGAGAGTATGGCAGTTGGCACTTTGAACAGAAGCAGAACTTTGCTTTGCTTCTTTGCTAATGCTGCATGCTGTGCGGACAACGAAGGACATTGGACATGTCGCGCTTTTTTCGTTGGTGTTTATCTTAAATGGTCGCTCACACAACGCCTGCACAGCCGCAACAACAAACATGTTTGTTCGCAAATCGCAATTAATTAAAACGGCGCGCAGGAAATGTACACATTTGTTACATTTGTTTCATCGTTTTTTACAATTTTTACACAAATGCCGCATTTCTGCAATCTAAGTAATTTACCTTGTTCCGATGTTCCCCATGTTCCATCAAGTGTCGAAACTGTCGAAAGTGATCAGATAAGTGAACTTTTTGTGTCCTAAGCGTCGCGTCGTAAGCTTCCGCATTTATTTTCGAATTGCATTTCTGTGTTTCAGATCGAAATCTCGGCGCTCGAGTTTATTGCGCCATGCTCTATAGCAGTCTAGCGCATGCCCACCGGATTGATTGTAATATGTTATTAATTAATCATCTTCAAGTACGTGATGCGTAGTGAGCGGTCATTAATTACACATTTCGGAGCTTGCGCTCGACAATGCATTAGTGCATCTTTCGATAAGTGCCCATGCGCGCTAATGAATAAACTGGGCATTGGGCACATGTGTAAAAGTGTATTGAACCGATGATGAGCACCAGAGCACCAGCCAGCAGCAGGAAAGTAAAATTTGAGGAGAGAACCGTGATGAATGATGCAAGGTGGACTGCTGGCGTTGTTTTCACCTTCGGGGCCAACAAGAAAACAACGACAGCGTGCTGCATGTCCTAATCGAAGCACATACTTTGGGCCCGCTCGATGATATCAAAAACCAGTGGCATTGTCACTTCCACACCGCTGGCTAATTGCTAAAACAATGGCGCCCAAATGTGCATTGCGCCGGCGTGTAATTGACGACCGTGAGTATCTTTGCATTTTACGAAAGTTAATTCCACTCAAGCCTCAACAGTTTCGTTTTCATTACCACCGTTAAGCGAATAGGCTTAAATGCAGCAAGTGCGTTAAAAAAATGAAAGAAGATGCGCAAAAGGAAGCCGTTATGACGGCGCGCGCAAAAAAAATATCTAGCTAGATATCCTTTGAGATGTCCTTCGTGTTTATAACTAATTTAAACTGCTGCGCCTCGGATTGCTGGTGCGATTGCGTTAGCAATTGCAGCGCTTTTTTTTGCCTCGCCAAAGAAAACTGACTGATTGCGAGTGCAGCGTTATCTAACACAAGCCAAGCGTTTACGAATCGAATTACGAAGCGGATAATATGGCTACAAGCAAGACAAGATGCGTTTACGTAATGTGCATGCATGACGATTTGACAATAAACATTTCACTGACCACACTCTCTCCGCCACGCCGGAGCGTTTCTTCGATTCTTCGTGGCAATCGTGGCGCGTGGAAATGGAGATGGCGATGCTTTCTTCGTGCGTATTATACTTTCGATTACACCACACTTCGCACACCAGTGCCAGTCAGTTTTCTTTCGGGACAGCGACATTTTACAATTTTACAATTTACCTAAAACGTACACCGTACAGTCGAGACATAGTTTGAGATTGCGAAATTAGGGTCAACGTTTTTTCTCTTGTCGGGAACATCTTTCATTATATCTACATCAAGATGCATCTCACGGTTAATTGTCTTTCATTATGCCGTCCGTGAAACATCCCGAAACAGCGACCATGAAAATGTTGATCTTGTGTCTTGAAGTCTTGACGAATTGAGGTCCATGTCATATATCTTGAGCTGCTTGAGCTAAAAGAGATGATTTGGATTTCGATGGACTATGGACACGAAAGTATCGTTTAGCAACATTAACATGAAACATATGAAACACTGACACTGGAATTCCGGTTTGATGTTTGATCGTCTTTGCAATATTCTGTGCATTGTGCAACACTTCGCATATTTGGTTATTTTGCGCGCGTTAAGATGCGCTAATCTTTATAAATATCAATTCATCAACTGCTGTGAGCGTAGGAAACGCCAGCAATGTAGTCGCAATGTGTCAACTGCTTAAAATGCTGTTAAATTGCGGTCAAGTGAAGCGCGATTGCATGTAAATGACGCTCAGTGACAAAATCACTTGAAATGTGAAAAGATCACCAAGATTATTCAATATCACTATGCGCTTGTAGGTATAAGTAGGTATAAGGTATAAGTACCTTGTGATTTGTGTGCAAATCACTTTTTCATTTGCAAACTCAATACTAATGGACTATACATTAACAATTAATCGCTTGCAGCTATAGGCTCTTCGCAGTTGATATCGCCAATTGCTCTCATCGGATTTTCTAAACTTAAAATTCATTAAGTACCTTATTATGTTGATGATTGAGCTAGAAAGTTCGAGCGCGCGGTATCGGTAGCATCCAAAAACACGCCGTAAATTAATTAACTTTTCCAGCAGTTGCACCGTTGCGCGATCGTTTATTTGAGTAGCCAAGCGATTTGTGCCCTGCGGCAGCGGCTGGCAAACGATTCCTCAACTTTTCAACTTTTCACAGCGGCGCGTCGAGCGCGTGTGCGAAGCGCTGAAAATCACAGAAAAGAGAAATTCCACGCGCCGGCTCAGCTGCGGTTTTGAATCGACATCGAATATCGAACTTGGGCGCAGTTGGCAGTTTTTAATTCGAACATGATGGTGAAATTCTCGCACCTAATGCGCGTCCATTTGCGGGGGCTTACCGTATTAGGAAATCCATTATTCGGTGCGGCGAAAATTCGGCGAAGCACACAGAGCGTCTAAAAAGTCCCCGTTTGACGATGGTTCAATTGGCAGCACACTCGACGGGCGAACACAAAACCATGCCGAAAGAAACACACAGCCGCGAGTTCGCGAAGGTGAGCGCGCTGATCTATATCACGTCGTATACCCACACACTGGCGCACGATGGTTTAAAGTTAAAAACAAAACAAAAAAAAAAGAAGTGCACTACAAATGTGTAGCGAGGTGCACGGCGGCGGGTGCGACGCGATTGTGGCGCGCTGCCGCTGCCAAGACGTCTTTATATTATATTGGAGAAAGTGAGCGTTTTCGATTGCCACGACTCTTCGGTTTAGACGAGACCCTCGGCAGACACGCCGCGCACCGGTCCGGGAGTCCCGCGCGTTGCGCGCGCCGCGCGCACGGTAACTCCGCAGAGCGGCGGGGACGGCGGCTGGTTCATCGGCATTGCGAATCGGAATCGGCATCGCGCCGCCGTTGCGCCTTGCGGACACCCTTCCGCGGCGTTGCCGACGCTGCCCCCGGCGCGGGCCATTTCTTTTTGCCACCTTTCGACGCGCGCGCGCTCCTCACGTGAGCCGAGATGATGCACGAGGCAAGTGTGTCAGACGAGAAATATTCAAACAGTGCTCATTATTTGGACGACATGTGACTACTCTTGGCGCTTCCACGCAGTCATGTGACGAACAGAGTTTTTTTTTTATTGTTTGTAGCGAGGAGCGAATCATCGATACCACGTTTATACTTTATACATTGTTACATAGAATATTCGCGTAACCTTGGCTGTGCCTTCGATTTCTTTTACGCTTCGACTATTAGCGCCATCGCCACTGTGCCACACATATACGACACACCATAGTAATTGCTAAATTAGCTTGAAAATATTCATTGGCAGCGAATGCAGGCGGTCGCATCGGGTGCAGTGCGCATTCCAGCGCGTAAATGCAACAATAAAGTGAAATTTTCGTGTTTTGTTGGAAATCGACGCCGAATCAAAATGAGAAATTGCCGGGCGACTTTCTTGCTACCGCTGCAGTAGTATATTGATTCTGCAGCCCTGTGCGCGTTGTTTGTTCTAAATAATAACATCGCCCAAGAGTGATTCTGGTACCGGAGAAATTCGAGCTAATTTTATATCGAGCTATCGAGCTAAATTTATATTCAAATATGAAATGCGTTTTTTCTTATCAGCTCTAGTTATTGAGATATAACCGTTTTCTAAATGAAGGGTGTTGCTGAAAGAATACATATAGGTTGCAATGGTTACCATGCAATTTGTATGCTTTATGAGATGCATTCTTTCGCCAAACCAACCTTTTTCTGTAACTCAAAAATAAAATAAACAACAATAAAAGAAACGAAATTAATCGCATAGACAAATACAGAATAAGGGCATCTAACGCATCAATTAATCATTTCACATTTCGAACACGTATTTATTGAGATATTTGAAAAAAATATTTGAAGAGTCACTGCTTATCATATGCACATCCTATCTTTCTTGGCAACGGAACTCCATAGTTTTGATATTGTGGTGAAATATTTCTCCCTGCTCATCACTAACGTCTTCCAAATTTTCCGGAAAATTGTCTAGGTGGCTGTGTAAATATTGCAGGTATTAGCACGATTTCAGTCGCTCCAGAGAAAGTTTCGAGGACTCGACATCGGATATTTTGGTACCAGCGGATAGCCTGATAAATCCTCTTTCCCGTTATATATAACATTCATAGGGTCACATATTTTTTTAGCGATTTAAGGCTGTCTAAACAAATTTTTGTTTTGTTTCTTTGGTTTTCGTTAATTTTTACATAGAAATATTGTCCAAATTATATTTATTATAATTATTTATTTATATATAATTATTTATATATAATTATAATAACTTAGGTCGATAGAGTGTTCCTGCTCAATCGTAAGTTATGTTAATTTAAAGGAACCAGCGCAATGATTTTGTCAAATTAGCGTTTCACCCCCACCCCCCAAATCCGAATTGATAGAGAAAAATAGATTGCAGCACCCCAAATATAACTATAAAATCAGCTTGAAATTCTTTGGTACAAAAAAAAAGTATTTTTGTTGGCCAGTGTAATCTGCATATCCATTGCGCGCCCGAAACATTAAAACTTACAACTTTCCAATACAATCGTTTCAACATTTAAGGCCCGTTTTTTAAATTTCGATTTCTATGTGTGTGTCTTAGCGAACGCACGATGACGCGCGCGACACGCGTTGAAGTCACCTGGCTGCTCGCGATTGCGATTGATACTTTGAATGCCGCGCGTAACGTGCAATTATGTATTATTAAACACAATAATCTTCGAATTTCTAAAATTACACGAATTTTGCATGTGCCGATTATTGTTGCGCTTTATGTAATAATTCATTCAAATGCATTCCTTTGACGGCGGCGAGAAAGGAAGTGGTCGTCGGAAAGGAAACCGGCGCACACGGCGCGCCATCGCATGCTTCGGCAATCAAGATTTATTTCCAGCGATTCTCCAAAATCTATCTCACCGCTTTGGTATGCTTATATGTTTATTAAGAAGCATTTCATTTCGAGCGCGCAAATAGTCTACCAAACGATACACCCAACGCAAACGCCATAGACTATAAAATGAGTCGCTTATACATTTCGACACACTGACATACTTTTTTAAGGAATTTTTATTTTCTATCTTCCTTCGTCTTTATTTTGGTTTTTTCTTTCTTGAGCGGGGGCGCCTCTGTAATGGCGCAGCAGCATATTAGGCGAAGCGATGAGAGACACGCTTACTTTTCCCGCCGGAAAGTGAAGAAACACCCTTATCCTTCAGTTAAGTTCAGCTTAGCTCTAAGCATCGAGGCATTCCTTTAGGCTATTCATGCAAATTAATTTATTACAGACGGGCAGACAATCTCGATAGTTAATCTTCAAAATGGCATCGAAAGCCAGTAACATTTACTGATTTACGGTTTGAATGTGCTTTGTGCTTAGAACTTGGAAACGATTTCAACCTCTTACGATCACAAGAGATAAGAAGATATATCGTCTTAAATATTACAATTATTGGCTAATCATTTAAACTGCATCGTAAAAATTAATACAGTGGGTAATAGGAATTAAAGTACAGAGCCATCAAAAATGATGGCTGAAGCCATTTGAATTTGAATTTTGCGCGATGATTTCGACTTCCGGAACAAGCATGCAAATAGGATTTTACCCGGGAAATTCAAATGTATTTAATCTTTTTTAATGTGGATCGGTATAATGAACGAAAATAATGTAATGGATGAAACAGAAAAAGATGCAGGTACATAAGTAATTTGTTCTTCTTAATAGATTTTTGTTGAGATGTGGATACCTTTTAATATACTGATATAATTTCATCAAATTTCATTTAAATGAAATTTAATTTAAGTGAAACCGTAAAAAAGTAAGTTAACGTTTGATTGGCGGCAAATTCAAAATTTCCCATTTTTATTTTATTTTTGAGCAAATCGGGTCCCAAATTTTATTACTATTATATTAATATTTATTTATTTTTTAAATGTTATTTCTTGTAATTAAATTAAATAGCCATTTTCGATTTTACTTTGTTTTTGAATTATTTTACTATATTTAGCAAATATTTTAGTGTAAGCTGTCCAGTTACAATCGAGCTACTCTAAAAAACACAGTATATGAAATTATTTGATGATTCATTGGCTTGTAAAATTTATTTTTTTAAATACAACACATTTTATTGAAATTTCAAATTTGAAACTTAGGAAACATTCAAATTTTTCATAGAAATCCACATCACTAGATTTTTTGCGTTGTCATAGAATCTTTCATTCTAAATAAACAAAAAAAATAATTTTTTTGTGTTTTGCTAAAAATATCAAGCATTAGATAACCACAACAACACTACTCAATAAAATTTGACATAGCTTGGCTTGATGGCTTGAATTGGAGTTTCTATAATGAAATGCGTTGTCTTGTTTGACGTGAATAAGGTGAATTAAATTGTCATACAATATCAGTTCAACAAACTACTCTTGGCTGCTGACTGCTGACTTGATTCCAAACCGCAATCCATACGAATTAATTCGTGTGTGTATATATAGGAAAAGGCGAAGAGGAAGTGAATGCGCTGAAAGGATGTCCTGAATGATGGCAGCATTGCAGGGGCATTATGTCACCGCCTCACCGGCTTAGACGCCGCGCGCCGCGCCGTAAATAATAAAACATAAAAGACGACGAATTTGGCGTTCGTGAATTCCAAACAGACTGACCATCGCAACTTCGCAACAATAATTATGAAAATAAGCTTTTCTTCTTCTTCTTGCAAAATGCTTATACTGATCGATTTGTAATTGATGGTGTGCGCATGCGCGGATAGATCAACTAATCGGTGGAAAGCGGCCCGATGTTGACTGATAAATTGGAGTTTGGAGTTGAGCTGATCTCGCGATTTTCGCGAAGTACGTCTCTGCACTGCTGGAGACACCGACTCAGCGCCGCGTAAACGATCTCTCTAGGCCGGCCGGACGTTTCGGACGAGAAAGTGAAGAAAAGAAATGCTTCCTCGAGCGAGCATAAACGCCGCACCAACACACGCGCCGGCGCACTGTGGTGTCTCGGCCGCGGCATTTAATGCCCATTGCCCAGGTAATAAGATAAAGTAAAGTGTAAAGTGTAAAAGCCGCGCTGGAGTGATTTCCAACTCGTCTCCGATGACCGCTTAATAGCTCGGCATTAGCTGCCGACCGGCGGCTTAATATTTTAATCTCTCGCGCCGCCGACGGTTTCAAATCATATTTTCAGCCGGCCGGCCCAGCCGCATTTTCAATTTCGGGCCGTGCCGCAATTTCACCTGTTGATTTATTTCGCATGGTGCAAAATGGCGGCGCAAGCAGCAAGCAGCAAGCATGTTGTCATAGGGATGGAAACCGGTTAAAATTAACCGGTTAAATTAACCGGTGTCCGAAATATTTGATCAAATTAAGGTTGCTGTAACCGTAACCGAAATTCATTTTATTAAAAAGAGCGGTAACTTTAACCGAAATATGAAAAAAAACGGTTTCGGGTTTCGGTTTCGAGGTATCCACTAAAGGTGCCTTTCCAGTTTGCTTTTCAACGCAGCTTTTTTGCGTTTGGTAAAATGTGTTCCACGTTAAAACGCGAAAAAGCTGCGTTTAATAGCGAACTGGAAAAGCGCCTTTAATGTAAAAAAAAAAGAAAAAGTAAAATATTTGAATTTTAAAACTTAAAAATAAAATAAAAATTGATACATGCTTAAATTATTTCTTAAATTTAAATTAACTTTTTAAAATGTTTATTTTTTATTTTTTTATTTTTTTGAAAAAACTACGCCTCCATTTTACTAGCAAATATTGGTGTGGTTTGTAGATATTGTAGATTCTTAACGTAGCTCTAAAACACGTGACCAACTCCGTTCTAAACTTAACTCCAAAGCACCCCAGAGCGCTCCAAAGCGCACCAGAGCTTGTCAGGGAAAGCAAGAATTTAAAACGGCTGAAAATTATTCATTGCACCCTTAACAAAACTTTATCATTTATAATAACCCATAACACCACAGATCCCAATTTTAAAATAACTTTATTTTTTATTTTTAGATTTATTTCTACTATAACGTTAATTTAAAAACCGGAGATCTTAGGTAGCAATTAAAAATAGACAAATTAGATTTTTTTGATATTTATAAACCTCATAGATAACGAGAAATCTTGCATTAGGAAAAAGCCTTAAATGTAGGCCTCCCACATGACGTTGAGAAGCCCGTTAAAGCGTTGAATCGTGGCTTCGGGGCTGAAACTGCATGTTAACCGAAAACCGTAATACCGTTACATGTGTGTTTCGTTCTTTAAGCGGTTAGAACGTTTCGGCTGTACAAAACCGGTTAAAAATTAACCGTTATGAATAACGGTTTCTATCCCTGGCTGTTTGTCATTGCCGTCGTGATGCTGCGGGCGCATCTGCTGGCTGGTGGCCGGGGCCAAAGCAAACAGCGATTCCGATTTCCAAACTCGACCGCAAATATCTGGCGCACATTACACGCGCGAGCAATGCGTGCGGTGCATGCCGATGGTCCCAGCGCACGCATCGCGAAAGCCATCACCAGCCCCACAGCCGATGGATGACTCAAGCGCTCGAGGATGCTGTGCGCGCTGTTTGTTTTGTTTCAACTTTAAATATTAGCGGTCGTGTGCCTTTTGCATACTTTATTGCAAAGGCGTGCAATTAGCTGGGATGTTACAAAAGACACCCATTTAGCATTTGCATTTCAACTCACGGCCAAGAAATTTCAATTTCTCTTTTAATTTCTATTGGTATTGCTAATTGTCATGTGTTTCGCAATTACGCAACGCCGTAAATATGTATTACTTATTGCACGCGCTGCACAGGTACACACTTTACATATGTGTGTGTGTGTTTGTGCACGCATATACCAAGCGTTTGCAATTATTAACAAAGCATTTGTTTACTTGTTATTAATGCTTTTATGCAGTATATTACTGCTACTTTGTAGTTAACATTCACAAATTACAAATTAATGCGGCTCAATTTCTTTTATTCGCGCAACTCGCGCTTTAATTAATTTTATCATTGTGTTGTTTATCGTCGGCTCGTCACTGTAGTTTGTTGTAAGTGTAGTTCAGTAAACACATTAAAAATGACTTAGGTGAACGCTGCAGTTTTGGACGTCACAGAATGCACGTGACTTTTGCTTTTTGGAATGTGTCCAAAAGTCGAATTAGCTGGTCAAGAAAAAAATGGTTTCACTGTCAATGAGCGTCATTATGAATGTATAAACATATTACACTCTTCATGCAGCAGGCGCAAGAATGCCGCTCCGATCCGCAACAAACGAATTCCGAATGAAAACAAAGCGAAAGTGAGAAGCAAAAAATGAAATACGTCTATAAAAACAAGAAACAAGATTCAAGAAACGAAACGCATGGCGCGGTATCGCTGCGTATGATATGCAATCATTATCTCTACCATCGATAAAAGCACGTGGGCATGCTTTATTAATTATAACTGGAATTCTAAATTTAAATTCAAATTAGTAAATCCGTAAGAGAAATAGAAATTCGCCGCTTTAGCCACATTAATGCCGAATCGAACATTATTGATCTATAAACCCGATTCACGCCGATTTTTGCCGTTTCTATTGGACGTTGTGGCCCTGGCGGCACAAACTGTCGCAAACTTGCCAAACGCACAAAGAAGGCAATCTTCATATATGAAGCCAAGAAGCCATGAAGATCAACAATCGCCAACGTTTTTCTAAATGCGAATGCCGTTAATATTAAATCATTGCAGTTTTGTTTGCGCGCATATTTCGCACATTGTATAACGTTATAGAACATTTGTCACACTTTCCACTTTGTTTCGCACTTACTTTTGATTTCGTTCGAACGCGCGCGCGTTCGCGTCCATTTCTATTACGTGCAATTACGCGTTTTTTTTCGGTAGCTGGTCGTTCGGTGATAGCTTACACCTGTAGACGTACACATTTGCGGTCGTGCGTCTCGCGAAGTGAGCGATTTATTGTGGTCCGACTTGCATCCGGTCTTCTTGCCCGGTTTCACTCTTGTTCACCGAGCGTTCATTCGAATTTGCTTTTACATCACATCAATTGTGTTACTTACATCTACGGTTTGAATATTGTCAACTTGCGTGAGTTAAATTTAGATTCAGTGTGGCTTGAATTTTGAAATAATATACTTAGCATGTACTGGGCAATGAACTGGAATGCAAAGTTAAACATTAAACATTATCGTACACGTATTAAAAAATACTTGCAACATTTTTACATAAATTCACTTTTCGTCTGTTCGTTGTTAAAACGTGTACTGTGGCGCCACCTATATTATTGACATGGAAGTACACGTTTTGCCACAAATGAAAAAGATCGTTGGAATTTGAGATTAAACTGAAAATAGTTGCAATGAAAAATACCGGAAGAAGTTTTTCCGTTTTCGCTTTTCTCCACTTGTAATTAGATTGGTATCGCTGGACTTGCGCAATGTCCTTAACCGCAAGCCGCACGAAGAAGCGATCGGCGAGCAAAGAGGAAAATGCGCCGTTTCTAAACACGCGCTGCATGCTGCATCCAAATGATTCAAGACAAGTAATCACGTAACGCGCGCAATTACCAGCGAGAATGTCCACTCGTACGCGCCATATCCATCGTGCCGTCGACGCCAAATTGGTCACAGTGATTATACCCTTGCCCGAGGGCCGAGCATTGCCGCGTTCGTCACGCTTGCCATCAATGGCTGCGATTAGAAAATGAACTCATTGAGATTTTCCAATTGCTGACATTCGTCGATTATTGCTCTGCCTGTGCAGAGCGCGCATTCGAAGGTTGGCAATGATAGAAATGCAGTCAGTATAGACACATACAACTTAAAACAAACTCGGCTCTCAGTTCTCTGCTCATGAACCTATTATACTTACGAGCAATATGCACTCAGTTAATGATCCATCCATCTTGGAATCTTTGCATCTTTGCATCGACTTGCTAAACAAACAAAGTTCATTTAACTGTGGACCTCAGTGGCAAACAGAGTCAACGTGATTTATGCTACAATTTACAATTTCAAGGTAATGGAGAAACGATGTTTCTCCGAATCGAAAGTATGACAACTCCAAACATAACACTGTCCAACACAAAAACCCTTTTTTTTTTAATCAAACATTTTCAAGCTGATATATTTGGGGTGAAACGCTAATTTGACAAAATCGTTGCGCTGGTTGCTTTAAATTAATATAACACACGATACAGACGTCGTATAATGATGATTCTCATACATACGTATTGAGATTTTCCTGCTCTATCGATGAAAGTTATAATAAATATAATTTGGACAATATTTCTATGTAAAAATTAACCTGTTCCATTTCTTAACTGCGATTTCAACATTGGATATTAATATATCATTAAACTAAACCTTCGGTTTAAACAACGAAGAGACTAACGTCACGCCGGACGGAAACATCTACAGATCTACACTTTTCACAGGCATGAGAAATTATATAATTTAACTTTTAACTAATAACATTTTAAAATTAAACAAATTTTTACATAACTGTCCGTGTATATGTTCATATGTTTGCCACTCGATTTGCGCACAAATAACTTCTGGATAATTACTGAAATTGAAATTGAAACGTATCTACATCAGTACATCTCCTATTTTCCGAACCCGTGCACCTTTTTTTGAACTTTGCTTGTGGATTCTGATAGCCAAGAAGACGCTCCTCGAGATGCATCTGGTCCCAACCTCCTTCCACAAAGTGTCTTTGAACTTTTTCGCGCATTCTTTCGATATTTTGACATACGCTCTTTGTTATGCACCACGTGCCAACCGTCTCAGTACTCAGAAAGTGCCTTAAAATCAAATTTGAATATCAATTTTGAAATGTTGGTTGATTTTTTCGATATTTTGACGACATTCGCCGGAAAATCCTTCATATTTTCCGAACGCGTGTTCCTTTTTAACTTTCTTTGCGTATACGGCTAGCCAAGAAGACGCTCTTCGAGATGCACCGGGTCCCAACGCCGGCAGGGCCCGGGAAGTGTCTTAATAGTTATTTATCGCACCCCAAGAGTGCTTATATGAGTTTAGTTCACAATTGGCCGCCCATTTAAACAATGTAACAAGGAGTACTTTTAAGAAGGCGTGTTGATCATAACAGTACTCGTCCCAGGTGGCGCTGGTGTCGCGCTGCACCGGCCGCATCTCAAAAACAAACAGCTGCTTACAATGCAAGTG
>JARJDQ010020769.1:0-27602 GCA_030264215.1 Geostiba sp. GC000077
TGTTTTTGCGTAAAATTTCATTAAATTTGTTAACTGTTTGTTTATACAGGGCAATAAAACGCCGGAAGTTTAATCGCACTTAATCATGCTTTCCTTGAAAATGTCATGTTAAATATTTTACCTAAACTCTGTTTGTATTTCCTCCTCGTCCGGTATTGATTCCGCAAAATATAAAATACAACGTGTTAAATGTTAAATGCAAAAATACGAAGCCACTAGCAAAGCAACATGATAAATTTATACTTCCGTAGTCCAACTTGATATTAAGTGGACTTTAGCTTTAGAGAGTCTCTGTAGACTTGAGAATTTGCTCTTTATAGCCAACTCAAGAGACGACTTGAATCGCTTGAATCGCTTGAAGGATTAGCATTCGAATGGGAAATCTGACAAATTTATCACCAGAGAGACAAATTGCAACACTGTTTTCAATGTTATTGATAAAAGTTTATCGTCTATTGACATTCATCATGTTTGGATGGCGTCATTAGCTGTATTTCCGCCTCTCTGCTCTCCAGCATGGGCTTGAAAGTCCTACACTGCGAGTGTAGATATAATACGAAATTTGAATGGGTATAGAACGGTCGAATGCGTCGAATGAAACCGCGAATTATTTACTGTTAGTGCTGGCCTGCTGGCGACACTCATCGTCGGGTCGTTGAGGTGTGGCCCGGCCTGTTCTATTTTTAACTCGTTTATTAATCCCTTGTGTGTGACATTGCAATTTTGGCGTGTTTTGTGTTGTGATTAACGCCCATGATAAAACCTTCCGCTAGCTATACAAAATTACCAAAATTACTAAGTAGCTGCTAGCTGCTATAATACTTTAAGTACGCTTAGTTCACAGGTAGATTATTTAGTATTTTAGTGCGTGTTTTCAACAAAATCAACATCAAAACAAATTCCTTTGTTTTCGTTTGGTTGATAAAGCACTTATAATTAGAACGGTCTTGAGAGATAGGGCTGAACAACACTACATTTTCAAGTTATTGAGCAATTATTCGTTATTTACGCCTGCTAGTTATTGCAAATTAGTATTTATTTGTTTTATGTGCCTCATTTGTGGTCTCTATTATGAAAAAGCCATAAGCCACTGGGATTTGTTTACATCAATAGTTCCAAGCGTCTCAAAGAGATGGCGCACGATGCTAATTTGAGAGCTCACTTCGTGAACCTTCGGCTTCAATTCGGAGCATGCGCGTTCGTGTTTTCATAATTAGTTAATAATTGTGATTGATTGTAATTTGCAGTTGCAATTAGGTGCGGAAAGTTATCAAATCAGGAAATTAAATTATTTGTGTTTGTAGGTAACCTGAGATGGTAAATTATCAACGAGTGCTTAAAATGTAAATTTTTCAGGAATCAAAATGCCAGCATGGTCGTTAAGCAGGTATTAAAAAAATTCGTTCCAATGTCCCAAATATCTCAATATTTTCGAAATTCGTGTTTTATTGCGGCACGACGCATCCAAACGGAAATAACACAAAACGGTTCGCATATTTCAGCATCCACGCCAAAATATTGGCATAAAAAATATTTTCGCAGCCCAATATTTGGCAAATAATATTTATCAGTGCGGATCATTGATATTGTTATGAATATTTTCCGCGATGTAAAAAATATATTTGTTGTACACGCCTGAGGTTTTCGCTTACCCTTGATGATGATGTGCACTGTGCAGTGTGCATACAACGAGATAAATTGATATAAAGAAGGCACATCGAGCCGTCAAATATGCACGGCGCACAGGATGGAGAGCTGGGCGCATGAACCGCCTGGCGCCTTGCCAAAGTTCATCAAACCCACCGCCGACGCCGCCGTCCGCCACACACCGACGAAAACATACAACTTTTAAAACCATCCACACTCATTCCGACCGCGGTCTGGGCAGCGTGTAAAAAGGGCACGGAACACGAACTGGAAATTGATGAAGCCATGTGGATGCAAATGCCTTACGCTGCTGGGCATCACATCTCACTAAATGTATGCGAAACCAAATACAGCGCGCAGTATAACTACGATGAGTAAAGTATCTACCTAGACTAGACGTGTAAAGTACCTGCTGTTATAGTGTGTCTAGTGATGATAATAAAGAGTGAAACAAAACCCAAACCCAAAGTGCAAAGCCAGCAATGCAATACTCTTCAGTTTTCGAGAGCGCTCCGCGCACTGATTAACTGCTTAATTATGAGTCACATTAACGGTGCGCGCGTAAAATTCGCGGCTGGATGAGCCGGCGAGTTTATTAACTTTTTTTCTCTTTGCGACGCGCCGTCGCTATTCATTTCATCATGCAAATGAAAGCTTTGAAATTAACGTCTTGCACACATGTAACATTTCATTTCAAGTCGGTGCAAAAAAACACGCAAATGTTAATTAAAATTACCTACAACAAATTTTAATTTGCCATTTTATGCATATTTTCTTCGCACGGTGAATTTTACGTTGTTACTTGACTCAACCTTCAAACACGGAGACAAACGGCTTTAAAAAATAAAAACGCCAATAAAAATTTGAGTACGATTTCAAAAATTTGTTTCGACATTTTGAAGATTCATCCTTCTAAAAAGGCGTATTTTTTGATTTTCAAATTTAATAAAAGGTGCCAAAAATAAAATTTTGCGGCAAAATAATCTATAATTACTAATTACTTATAACTACTAAAATGTCAAAAAACTTGGATTTTCAATAGATTGCAAAATATGCATCAAAATATTGCCAAATTTTAGAGCATATTCCCTTTCAGGAGAGGGTTGCATGTTGCAATAGTCTCATTGCTGTCAAAATATTCCAAGAAATACTGCACTTGGAAAATATCCAGAATTTTCCTTTAAAAAAAAAGTCTTAAAACGCTTAAACTTTGAAGGTCATTTTAGAGCACTTCCTAACCCAGGGGCACCCTGGAGGAAGCTGCAATAGAATGCACTAAAAGTACTTTCATTGGTTGTCAAAATATTCCCGAACTTTGAATGTCGTTTTACAGCACTTTCGGGACCTGAAGAAGGTTGCAATAGAGTGCAAGTAAAATACCGTTGCAGCGTTTCCACAACTTCT
Organism: Geostiba sp. GC000077; assembly: GCA_030264215.1. NCBI lineage: Eukaryota > Metazoa > Arthropoda > Insecta > Coleoptera > Staphylinidae > Geostiba > Geostiba sp. GC000077. Next base: position 3,052 of record JARJDQ010020769.1, read on the forward strand.
TTTGGACCGCACGCCAAGCATATGTGTAGATATCTAGTAGTAGCGTGAAACGCATGATCAAAATCAAAAGCTAAATTTATAACAACGATGCACACTGCACAGTGCACACTGAAAAAAAGGCAGATCGCACATGTGATGCCTCCCGTCGAGTTGCAAAGTATAAACGCATGCAGTGTGTTTAGAATATGTTGAACAGGAGCAGGACCAAGTGCTAATAATACGCGCGTCGCGTAGAGCCCGTAGAACAAAACGCTGCCCATACAAAATACTCGTCACATATTGTCAACGCACATCTGATACGACGTGACATACGCCGGCAATCAAAAGTATCAGCAGATGCTTCTTGCTCCTATCCTGCATACGCACGATTGCCATTTGTAAAATTCGATTCAAGGCTGGTCTCCTTTTACGCTTCATGTGCAGAACTACAGATGCAGAAATGCATGCATCTGTGCGTCTTTTTATGCATTTAGCATTTTGAAATAGAGTTGCAGTTTGCACACAACAGCTCAACACTCTCAACACAATGGGGCACAATGGCAAATTAATTAAGATGTTTGCACATCTCAATGTGTGAACATTGTGCGTTTTAATCATCTGGTTGAGTTGTTGACTGTGTAAACAGTGCGGTGTTAATTAAATAAGTGTATGTTGCAAAAATACAAGGAAGTCACACAAAGAGCAGTGCCAGCAACTTGGGGTCGTTTCCTGTATGTCTGTGCTCGTACTCTGAAAGGACCTTTTCTATTTTACATTTTTTTCTACTTGCGTTGAAATTGATATTATAATGTCGTAGTCGGTGGAATTTATTTTGTTGCCAATGTTGGCCTGTGGGTTGTGAGCGTCTCGTCGCTTCCGCAATGCGCTGCCGCTCTCAATGCGTTTCGTTTATTGATTTATAGAATCCGCGCGCGATTCATTGATTTATACGATGTGCCGATGTGCGAGGCGCGACGTCCAGCGAGGCAATTATAAAACGTGTTTATCGCTTTTGTCGTTTTGTAAGCTGTCCCCGTCCGTTTTGCGTGTGTGAAATATCCGCGATGCTGTGGCCTGCGAGCGGAGAGCAGGAAGCCGAGCAAGGTTGCGAAGATTTTCTGGAGGTCGACTTCTCTCAACTCTCAATGCTTCGCAAACAAGACTCGGTAAAAAAGAAAAATCGCCCAAAACCCGGAAGTAATGTGTTGCCATTGATCATTCAAGATGCAAAGTTTTACATTGCCATTTGCCAAACGTCAACTTAAGGGCCCCTAAGACGATCAATACATCGGATGGATTGATCGGCAAAGGTGACCTTTACACATAGCAATAAGAGAATTTGCACTTACGTCCATTTCCAGTGGAGAGTTTCATCTTATCGAGTACTTTGGCGTCACGATCGTTGTAGACGATCACCCCGACGGCCATCATGCGGTGCGCATTGGCGACCTTATCCTCGAAGTTGCACCCGCCGCGACGCACCAAGGCAATCCACGGTTCGCGGGGCAGAGCGCCATCCGGGCGGCCGGCGCTGCGCAGCGGCAGCTTGCAGCCGGTGTGATCGTCAGCGCGCTGCGCGCCCGCAACATGCACCAGGAGGCCTGAAGACGAGCCCACGTAGCCGCTGCCGTAGCGTCCCGTCACGCTCTTGTTCGTCCGCCACACGCCGTCCTCCTCCCACGTGACGTTGATGTTCGCCGAGGTCATCGTCTCAGCGCCCTCATCGGACATGATCGCCGGATAGTTGTACGGCGCGCTCACAGCGAGGTCCTCGCCGACGGTCACCTCCAGCAGGCCCAGCAGGACCAGGATTATATCTACCATTGTTCGGATCTGCAACCAACAACAAACAGAAGCATTATAACCTCACAATCCAACGAAAAGTTGCATTCATGTAAGTACGTATCACATGTATCCGGTATAGTATCGATTGCATTTTTTTCAACGTTTTGTTTTGTTTTGTTTGCTTCGCAACATTACAATATTGACATTACAATAGTGTATTAATAATAAATGCGTTGTCGTTTTGTGACGGCGAAGCTCTCCAAGTGCTTAATTATTTCGCTTATCGTCCAAACATCATTAAACACGACCACCCCTCGCTTTATAAAACATTAACTTCAACTCCTAACCGAATCACTGCACTACAACCCGAGAACGAGAACGGAAACTCAATTCTGGCTTGTGATTGGCTGAATGTCAATATTTTCTGATATTCAGCCAATCACAAGCCAGAATTAAGTTGCCTTAAGAAAACAGAAGTAAACATATCGTTAATTTTGATGCGGCAGCGACATTAGTATCGGAAATCTTTATATTGAAAATCAATCGTTGCGTAAACATCGCCGACGCCTGAATGGCAATTACCGTTTGATTGACGTGTACAGGAGTACACTAGTACACAAATCCAATCCGCTCTGATTAATTAATTACACGAACGTTCTCTCAAACAGCACCTCTCAAAGAAAAACAAACAATCTGATTGAAAGGCACATTGAAAGGTAGGTGGCTAATAGAACTAATTAAAAGCTATAATGACAAAACGACATCGCGATCAGGGCAAGTTTGATTAAACTTTTGAATGTTAGAAATGAATCAAAGGTTTTGGCCTTTTTGATTGCGCACACAAATATGAATATGAAAACAAGCGTGACAACAGTACTGTGGTAGTACCGAATTAACACCCCTGGGACCCTGGGACCCTGGGTCTTGACTTCTCGAGGTCTGAAGCTTCGACGCTTCGAGGCAGTCGAGGTCTTTAACAGCGTTAAACTGTAACTTTATCTTCATCGTCTTGGTTGCTTTGCCATTCGATTCGCTCAACTTTTAATTAGATTTCGCGCGTAAACGCAGCGTAACGTTATCACCTCGATGGCAATGCTGAATAAAGAAAAAACAGCGCCAGTGCCATGCTGCCATTAACTTAACATATCGACTTTTTTTTCTCCTAAAACCACAAACATGTGCGTGCCAGCGCTGAACGGCTTGAACGAAAAAAAGAAAACACGCTACGACAAGGAAACCGTTGCATGCAGCGCAGGTAACAATAATAAGATTTCCACATTCGAATCGAAGCGCGGCGTCGAATCAACAACGACGATGTTCAATGTCGAATCTTTTAAATAAATAATGCAAACAAAAGCGGCACTAAGGTTAACTAAAATCGGCATTAAAGGCAAAAAAATCGACACCAAAGTAGCTTTTCTATGACCAGGCATTAAAGTAAAACAAAATAGCAACAAACAAAGGAGATAAGCGCTTTTTGTTTATTCTTCGATGTCTTGATTTATCGATTCGTGTCACTTGATGTGCGTTTGTAATTCACTCTGACTAACTCTATGCATGGCAGAATAATCTCCACATTCGTAACAAAAATGCCAACTTTACCGCCTTGATGCATAAATAACTATTTTATGGTATGTGTAATCGTGTAATGTAACTTTGAACGGCAACTTGTGATTTACAGAATTTTGAAGTTAAGATTTTCAAAAGTTCAACATTTCAACATTTCAACGTTTTGAAGATAATACAATAGGAGAATATGGCCTTTGAGCCCCTACTAGGTGTTGACCTATTTCGTGCCGGGCCTATATTAGCATCCTTATGCATATTGTTTGACTCTCCTTTTTTCTGTTCCCCTACGCGCACGGTGGCGATCGAAACAAAGAGCCTGCTTCGCGTTAAATATAACCACACACCACACCAACAGTGGCAGTGAAACACAGCTGGTGTTGTGATTGTAAATACTCGACACTCCTCGGCTTTACTGCGTGTGCAGTACACCGGATCGTTTCGCGTTGGTCGTTGGTTCGAAATGTCATCGAAACTGGTAGGTTCAAGCGAGCTCTTCAACCGCTTCAAAAAACAGACAGAGGTGGTGCATGTAGGTTACCTGTGAGTCTTTGCTCTCGAGAGACGCTGCGATCTCATCGCCTTCGCCGCAGAGGACACTGAAAGCAACGCTCCTGGCTCCTCGCCGCTGTTCCTGTCCTTTGCCGTTGGTGGTTGGTCTCGTCAGCACTCGGCACCAAATCGAAACACAAAACTTGTTCCGGCACTTCCGCAACCGCAAACTGACTTAGATCTGCGGGATCTCGGATGTGTGGATGCGGGATTTTAAAGTCAAGTGCAGCCGGAATTATCGCGGGGCGCGCTCTTGGTTCTTGGCCTCAAGTCGTCAGTCGAATCGAAGGGCTACTTCCTATCCGCTGCTTGGACCAAGAGACACGCAAGGGGACAAACACAACACGGGGTCACAACGCACACGCGTAGGCACTGACCCGCGGGGTTGAGACGCGTTGGACGCTATGCGGGCGAACGGGTTTTGCCGGGCGTGATGGTTGTGGTTTGCTGCTTTTGTGCGGCGGCGGAGAGTTCGAACGGGCTCCCCCTTTGCTCAAGAAGCGACGCGACCCGCTTTGGTGTCGGACTGTTGGACTGTCGGGTGAGCGCGCACACTGCGAGTCTGCGACCTGCGAGAGACCCAACCTGCGACTGGTCGGACCGTCGGACGTCGGAGACCGGAGACCGCGTCGCGCTACTGGGCTAGTGCTGAACTCCTCCTGCTGTGCTCGCTCTCCCACACATGCCACTCGCTAGCACATCGAGCTCCGAAATCTTGCTGTATCTGCCTCACTAGCGCCATCTACCATCACATACATCTAACTATGTACTGCAAGGACGACATGCGACAATCGAAACTTGGAAAAACTCCATGAGTAAACCTAAACACTAAAAACTGTTAAAACTCTAAACTAAATACAGTATTTTCACCAGGAATTTCGATTTTCCTTCAATGTACGTTTGTCGATTTGCACGTTATTCCTGGAAGTATGTACTGTTTATTTTGGAATGAATTTCATGAATCACAACAACCTTCAAAATTACATTTCACATGTGTGGTAGTCACCTAGTCACACTACCAATCCACCAAAATATGGCATTCATTTTAACTTTTTAACATACAAACGAATTAACATTATTAATCAACGAAATAAATTGCGAGCACAGGAGTTAATTCTTGCGACACCATTGGTAAGCGTTGCTAAACATGCGCGCCCATGGACTCGTTTCATACGCGCGCCATTCCTGCGGCGCATAGGTGTAGAGATGCATCTGCTCGCAGCGCTCCGGATGCGGCATCATCGCCAGGTGGCGGCCATCCTTCGAGCAAACCCCAGCCAAACCCTCGACACTACCATTGGGGTTCATCGGATACACCTCGGTCGCCTGCGAGTTATCATCGACATAGCGCAAGGTAGTACAACCACCGGCGACCAAATCCTTGTAGATCTTATCGTCGCTGAAGGTAAAGCGACCTTCTCCGTGAGCAACCCACACGCCCATCACAGAGTCCTCCATGCCCTCGAGCATGATGGACTTGGATTTTTGAATCTTCACCGTGGACCATCGGCACTCGAACCGTTCGGATTTATTGTGCTCGAGGACGATTGCGGGTTTGTCGCCGCTGGGAGCTCCGCCCACCCATCCGATCAGCGCCATCAGTTGACAGCCATTGCAGACGCCCAGGGAGAACGTGTCCGGACGTGCGACAAACTGCTTAAATTGATCCTGCACCTTTTCGTGAAAGAGAATACTTGCCGCCCAGCCCTTGGCTGAACCCAGGACGTCAGCGTAACTGAAGCCTCCAGGGAAGATCACACCTCGGAAGGTGTCCAGGGTTACCTCGCCGGAGATCAGATCCTGCATGGTGACATCCCAGACTTTGAAACCCGCGCGGACCAGAGCAGCGGACATCTCACGATCACCGTTGATGCCTTCCTCACGGATCACCGCCACTTTGACTTCCTTATCCATGGGGAACTTTTCATCGGGGTTATAGGTCAAGGCGTATTTTGGTCCGGTACGAGTGTCTAAAGACTTGAACTCGGAATCGGCGCATTCCTTGATGGTTTGGCGCAGTTCTAATCGGTAACTGGTCTCTTCCCAGAGCTTCATCAGGGGGAGGACGGTAGATTCAATGCAGGCGTTGTTTACTGTGATGCCGACCTTGGATTTCATGCCGTAGCCAACACTGGAACCGATTTTAAATACCGGTACTTGATGTTTCTGTAAAATAAACAATTTTATAGGGTGCCTGGAGAGACTAGGTTTATTTACAAACCTGGAACACTTCCAAGCAATGTGGAACATCCTTCGCGGCAGCTTCCAGAACCCAGCCTACTTCCTCAGCGAACAGAATATCCAGAGCCTTGCCCTTTTTATGCGTAATATTTACGTGGATACCGGAAATACCAGCAAAGGACATCTCCAATAGACATGTGATCAAACCACCATCACTCACATCATGGCCGGATAGAAGAGCACCCTCCTTAATAAGTTGTTGAGTGGCGTTGAACGCGTTGATCAGGTCAGTGACGTTCTCAACATCGGGGCTTTCATTTCCGAGTTGTTTATAGCACTGGGCAAGGGCCGAACCACCAAGACGATTCTTGCCATTCGATAGGTCCACGAACAGAAGCACACCCTCCGTGTTCATTGCTGGTGCTTTGAGGTCAGGCGTGATGATCTTCCTGACATCAGGGCAGGGCGCATAGTTACTCACAACCAGCGCACCAGGCGCCTTTACAGTATCCTTTCCTACTCTGGCTGCCATACTCAGTGAATCCTTGCCACCATCGATGGCAATGCCCAGTTTGGTCATGATATCTGTCATGGCGACACAAGCGTCATACAGAGCGGCCCCCTCACCTGGGAGCTTAGCAGCCCACATCCAGTTACCACTACATTTGACGTCCTTGAGGTCGGAAATGACCGCGAAGACCAGGTTAGAAAGGGACTCGGCCACTGTCATGCGGGCACCTGCGGCGACATTAACCAAACCCTTGATGGGTTGTTCCCCGATGGAGGAGGCAATACCCTCGACCCCAAAGTGCGAAATTGCCGTTACAGCGACATCGGCGAGGGGAGTGTGAAGAGGTCCAACGCACTGCTGTTGAGCGATCAAGCCAGTGACACAACGATCGACTTTGTTGGTGAGATAACGCTTACTAGCGACTGACGGTAGTCTTAGAACACGGTCCAGAGCCTTGTAAATGGAGATATCATCAGGCAACACCAGCTCCTTCAAGATATTCTGGCTCCTGTCCAATTTGAAGACCTTCCGGGGCATTTTACCCAGAACCATCTCCAGATCCAGATTAAACGGTACCACCTTTTGCTCATCATCAAGCGTGAGCACCACACGTCCAGTGTTGGTCACCTCACCAACAAAGTTCACCGGACACCTCTCCCTTCGACAGACTGCCCTCAAGGTCTCCATATCTTCTTTACTGCAGAGTAGAGCATTGCTTTCTTGGTACTCGGCACCCCAAAGTTCCAATGCATTGATGGTCGGATCTCCCAGGTCAAATCTCGACGCGTAGATGATACCTCCTACAGGCTCCACCAATTCCTTCAAGACATTGCCATTACCCCCAGCACCTTGATCGTGAATGCTCAGAATTGGATTCTTCGCACCTGACTCCAGACAAGCTCGGACCACACGGTTCAGCTTATTCTCCATCTCAGCATCACCTCTTTGCACCGCATTGAAGTCGAGCTCTGCCTTGTTGTCACCCTGCACCTCCACGGAGCTGGCGGATCCACCACCAACGCCAATGCGATAGACTGGGCCACCAACCTTGACGATTTGATTGCCCACCTGCGGCTTCAGTTTATTTGTCATGGCGGCTTCCATGCTGCCGATACCGCCGGAGAACATGATGGGTTTAATCCATTCACGACGCTCCTGGTTACCGTCGATGAGCCCAAAGGAGCGCACAAAGCCAGAAATCATGGGCTCACCGAATTTGTTGCCATAATCTGAAGCGCCATTGGAGGCTTCGACGAGGATCTCTAATGGGGAGGCGAAGTTATCCGGATAGACAAAACTAGGTTCCTCCCAATCTAGAGGATAGTCTGCGCACAAAAAAATTAAATGAATATTCCATGTATAGTTTGGTGTCTGGGACCACCTGGGACATACCTGGAATGTAGAGGTTTCCAACAGAGTACCCTGCTGTACCAGCAATGCAGTAACCTCCTCGACCAACAGACTGTACATCTCGGATACGCCCTCCTGGTCCAGTGGTAGCTCCACTGAAGGGCGCCACACCAGTCGGGAAGTTGTGTGTCTCAGCTGTGAAGATCAAGTGGGACTCGGCGCTTTCCGTCCGCATCTCGGAGGGTTTGCCTGGTTCGCTGGGCCGTAAGCTCTTATGCTTGTACCCTTTAATAGCACTACTGTTATCGCTAAACTTGATAACGTTATTCTGATTCGTGTGCTTTTGCGTCTCAATGATCATATCAATGAGAGACTCTTCATGCTCCACGCCGTCGACAACCATCTTGCCCTTGAAGAACCAATGCCGACTGTGCTCGCTGTTGCTCTGCGCCAGGTCAAAGCACTCCACAGTCGTGGGGTTCCTCTTCAGGACATTTTTGAACATGTTCGTGTAATAAACCAGGTCAGCCTCATCGAAAGCCAACCCCAATTCACGATCAATCTCAATCAGGGCATTCCTGTCCTTGCCCAAAATATCCACCTCCTTGATGTTCTCAACCTTCTTCAGTTTCTCATTGAATGTCCTCTTCGGCATGTTTTCCGCCGTGTACCTGCACTCGGTCATGCGGTCATGTAGCAAAGCCACGAGCTGAGCCTCCTTGGCAGCCGGAATCTTTCCATTGAGAAGGTACCTCTTGCTGACCTCCAAGCGAGTGACATTGGTCAATCCCAGAGAGTGGCAAATGGACACTGCGTTCGTGGAATTCGAAGTGGAAAAGTTGAAGCGGGGACCCACTTCGATAACCAGTGCGCCTGTGTTGAGCATGGTCTTCTCGGTGAGGTTGTGCGGGTTGAAGGGATCCTGCAGTACCCATTTCAGGGGGCTGACGTTCAACTTGCCTCCGGTGAATTCAACATGGAAGCAGAGCTCCGTTTCGATGGAGGTGACCTCGGGAACTGCGGTGTGCAGCTTCAGAAGGATTTCTTCGCATTTTGCGATAGTGTAACCCGGTGTACGGTAGAGACGGTAAATGGCGGATCCAGTGTCCATCTTAGTTTGAGGGTGGCCTCGGTGACGGCGAGCAGCTAACTGAAACTTGAGCGCATCATATAATTGCAGCAGCATATAGTAGCAACACCAGCAACGGCGTGACAACAAAGGGTTATCGGTGTTATCAGCATATCAATTGGCCAACGAGCTAACAACCGAGCGCAGCAATAACAAGATTATGTAATTGTTGCTTTACGCTTTAGAAAACCGAAACCACTATGGGACTAAACATTTTATACTAGGTGTTTATTTCAAAAGTCTTTCAAAAGTTTGGCTGTTTAGAGGTACTGCATAACTCTACTTTTCGTGTTTGAATATTTTTGTTCCCGTTTTGAGTGTAAATTACAATTAATAAAAAACATCTTCATTATCCATTTTTATATCATTTATTAGTATTTAAACCTATTTACACTATCATAGGATTGTGTTAATTTTAAACTTCATGAAACACTCTGTATACATGCGTTATGCGTATATCTGACTTGCGTCCTTCCATAACTCTAGATTCTAGAAAGCTACTCAAATTGTTTGCAGTTTTACATCACTCCTGCAAAAATTGCTCTTTTTGCTTGGAAATACAGAAAATAACTGAACAAACAAATATTTTGACGTCATTATTGCGTTTTTGCTGGTTTCAGCTATCAAATTACAGAAAGGAATATTTTGATAAATTGATACGTGGCAACGTGGCTAATTAACAACGCTGCGATTTCAGATTGTAATTGAATGTAACAAACGCGCGGAGACATAAAATCCAACTCAGAATGCAATAATAATAACATTCACTCATTCACCTTAATTCATAATTAATTGGTCACGGTGACTTGCGCAACGCTGCAATCGCATAAAATCACATTCAGGAACAAAAATGCGTGAGCAATGCGCAAGAAATGCTAACATTTACTTTTAATAGTTATATTAAGGATTTTGTTGAAGAAATACAAATAATGAATGAAAAGTGCAAAGATTTTATTGTAAAGATAAATATTTTATTAAATGCATGTTGTTTTTTCTTTTAAAACTTACAAATAAATACTATTACCATATACATAACTATCATAACATTATAAGATTATCAGATTATCACTTTTTTAAATATTACAGAATGCTTAGCTTAGATCTAAGAACAATGAACAATTGAATAAGTCTTACAGCCTAGGTAACATCTAATTGTAAATTGGTAAGAATAATTTATTAAAGTTTGTGCTATATGCTCCGAAATGAATCAATCATTGAACATCACATCTTTGATTGTTTCCACTGCCTTGATTTCTTTGTCTGCTATTGCTATTGCCAGTGGTTGTTTCCATTGCTTGTAACTGCCTTGCCAGCTGCAGATCCAACTCCTCTTGGGTCTGTTTATTATGGCTTTCCTGCATTGAAAGTGCCAATGCTCGAGCAAATTGTTCATCCTCACTTAAAGCATTGTCTTGTCCTTGCTGCCTGCTTAATGCAGCTTGCAGTGCTCTGTCTCTTAAAGCATGTGTTTTGGTAGCTTTGCCAGCACATGCATGATCTTGTGGATGTCGATGCTTGAGGCAGAAGTTCATCTTGCAGTCACCACACACCACTGGTATAACTTCTTTGTTCTTGCAACCCTTTCGGCTGCAGCGATTGGTGAACACCTTGCGGCGCGAGACGGCCGGGTCCGATTGGCAGTCGTTGTCGATGTGGGCGCCTACTACAGCATCAGGCTGCTGGCCAAATGCAATCGGAATGGGTTTGTCACACAGTGGACACACAGGCACTTGGTTGTTCTTCAGGTAGGACTTCGGGCAGTCATGCCCGGTGTACGTGTAGTGTTCATCACAGAAGATGTTTTTGCAGGCGTCGCATGTGATTGGTAAGAAATCTAGTACATTCCAGAAAATTTAAGATCAGTTTTTACAACTTTTGAAATTTGAAAATAGAAAACTTACCTAATTTATTGCAGAATTTGGCTGAACACTGCTTGCCGAGATGAGGTAACTCCATGGTACAACACTTAAAATTTACTACGCTTTGGGCGAAAGTTTGATGAGTTTTGTTTAACAAGATGATCGAGATGACCAAGAGAAAAATGACACAAATGTTCAGCGTTTAAGGTTATATACTTTGACGTGAGTCATCGAAAATATATCGTAGACATAAATTCCCCTAGAAATCCACAAAATGACTAGATTTTAAACTTCTAGCTGCTTCTAGAATATTCTAGAATTTCTAGAAAAGTACACAACTCCAAAAATTATATCCTCCACTAATTCCTATGGTAAATCCATCAAAGTCTTTCAGATTAAAGCATTTTGCAAACTCAGTTTTAGGTCTTTAAGAACGCTTTAAGTTCATATAAATTTGTTTTCAATTTTGAAAGTAACATTACGTATGTCCCTAGATTTTAATAGTAGTTGGTAGAGCTGTGCAGCTGTCAAGTGTCAAAATCAGCTGAGTAATTTTGTCTTTTGTACAGTGTGCATGTGAAATGAGTGAGCATAGTGTGCGTGCTCAACAGCATTTAATCGTCATTTGATAATTTGCGCTCCCGCACATACCCCCAATCGCAGGCGTCGCGAAAAGGAGAAGGAGAGCGCTCGGCGTTCGGGTCGATCACAGATTCATACATTCATTTCACACTTCAAAGGCAGTTCGCAGTTGATGCCGCATGCAAACACAATCGCTCGCATTTTTCGATCGCCGCATCGCCGTGTTTGTTACCACTGACACTATATCATAACGGTATTGACGGTACATATTTCATTAAATCGCGCCGCGGCGGGTTGAGCCTGAGCCGCAGGCCCGCAGAGCGTCGGTGGCGGCGCGCCTGTTCACGCACACACCAAAATTCTCCGTAAATAATTAGCATAAAAGCATAAAACCATCGAGTTATTCGCTCTGCAGTGGCAGTGTAATAAGTAATAATTAATAAATTCGCACAACCTAACGAGCGACTTACACGCATAGATGGAGATTATTAAAACGCCAAAGGTGAGTTGAGGTACTTGCATGTTAGAATAAGTAATTTACTCATTTTCAACTCGGTGTTTAGTTTAGCTTGCGTTTAGAGAAGTGCGTGGCCTATTGTTAATCCACTGCAACGCAATATGTTATAGTTATAATTTAACGATTACTGATGCGTTGTTATCACTGCGTTAGAATATTAGAGATCGGCGTTATCTGTTCATCTTCAGTGTGCTGACGCTGGAGGCCTGAGGAATACACGATAACGCTACATTTTTTAATTTCATCATGTGTGTTGTTATTATCTCAATGTGGAAAAATATCACGGCAACGAACACCGAACACAAACAGTGTCGTAGTCGTTGTCGTTACGCACTGTAGGTTTCTTTTGTTGATGGCTTTATAATACAATAAAACGTTGGTTGCAAAAGAATTGAGCATAAAGACAAAGTTTGACAATCGTTATTTTTTAAATAGTAAAAAAAGAGCGAACCAGTTCTTATAGTCTTAATTATAATGCTTAGAAGAAGAGAAATGTTTTAAAATGGTTTTCTGAATTTCTGAATTTGAAGAAATAAGAGAAGAAAATATTTCAACTAATACAGGGTGTAAACGAATTGGCTGATATTCTACACGTGGCGCGATGCATTGATTAATTCCGAGTAGAAAATCTTAATACAAAAATGTTGACACTCTCTTCGTTTGGTCACACGAGGTCATCAAAGTTGCGATCTTTAGGTTACAAATATGCATAATAATAAAATGTTATTTCGTTGCACCTTAGACCATAGAAGGATGGACACAGCATCGAGTTCGCGAGGGGTTTTGTTTACATTTTCCCTCTCGTCTTGCATATGAAGTTGCCTAATCAGTTTCATTCGGCTTATATATATAAAAAAACTTAATACAGGTATAAATTCTGGTTAGATGCAATTTAAGAGAAAGCTAACTTTGCAGAAGTGTTTGATTCTTAAAACAGCTGATGTGCAACAAAAAAGAATTTTGTTATTATGCATATTTGTAACCTAAAAATCGTAACTTTGATGACCTCCTGTGACCAAACGAAGAGTGTTTGATTATTTTTGTATTAGAATTTCGTTTTCGAATTAATCAAAAAATCGTGCCACGCCAATTCGTTTACACCCTATATTAGAACAATCGACACCTATCGATAGATTTGTGTTGTAGCTTTAGCAAACAGAAACGTGTAAAATTTTAAAATTAAAAATTGTTTGTAATCATCTTAATGTCCCGTTACTGATATGCCGTGATACGCAATTTAATCTGTTATTAAAACGCGTCGAAAACAGTTATACGGTATGTTTGATAATAAAATGAAGTGCACATCATGTTTATGGTGAGATAATTGGTTTATCGCCCGCCTACTCATCAATATTTGCTTTGGTTTCTTTCGAAGTTTCGAACAGTTTTTTTAACAGAGACAGCGCACCGTATTTTTTAACAACTCACAAATGTTGTATGAAGTCGTGAAATAGATTCGTTGGACGAGTTTTATGCGATACTAGGCGAGGATTTTACGCGCCGCGCCGGTGGCAGTTTGGCGGTAGTCGGCAAACAGCGCTAGAGGGTGCTCTCGGGTGCGGCGCGGGCGGCGGCAGAGGAGCGCAGACATCCGCGGCGCGGGGGACGGCTCGGCGTAGTGGCGTCGCGTCGATAGCACGGCGCCCACGCTCGGAGGGTTCACAATAAAAGCGGAGCGCGATGCAGGACTACGAGGAGCCGTCCTCGCTGGCACCGGCGTGCAAGATCACCAGCTCGCCCTCGATGTACGTCAAGCTCAAGTCGTGGCTGCTGCACTCGGACGCGCAGACCGTCGAGCCGGAGAACATTAACGGCATCACCGTCGACGTCAAGGTATTTAAGCACGGCCACCGAAATAAATCATTACACGTTCTTAACTTCGGTTAGAAGTGTTAGGAGTTAGAAGTGTGAAATAGTGAAAAAGTGAAAAATTCGTAGAAGCGCTTGAAAGGGTGCAAATTGTTGTTCTGAGCCTTGTGACATTGACCCAGTTTTGAGTAAAAGCACGCAACCGCCGTTTGCAAAATAAGCCAAGTTGAAGGTCACGTGCACGCACCCCTTGTCCCCACAGCAACGGCTGGGATTGTCGGATAGTGGGATTGGATGCAGCACTGACCGGCGAGATCAATAAATACAATTCGCGGATTCGGATTCTTTCGCGCTTGACAACAAGACGACAATTCGCCTTATTGTTATCGAAATTACAATCTGTGTGGTTTCGTCTTGACTTTGCTGCCGTTTTAAAACATGATATTTACGAGTTGCAGGTTGAAAATGTCCGCATGCTGGATCGTTACTCCAAAACACCGTCGCAGGGCACGCTTTATGTGACCGCCACGCATCTGATCTTCGTCGATCCGGATGATAAAAAGGAGACATGGGTATGTTCTACACATGCACATGCTGCCGACACTCTTGAACATTGGTGTTGGTTAGGGGTTCGGGTGGCAATTTGCATCGCATTCTATGATCCTTTATCGGCTTTATCTCATTGGCTTCTACATCCTCCTTCCTTTCATCTCACTCGCCTTCGGGGAGCTCCGCGAGCTCATTTTATAGGGGTTTACGCGATGAATTTACATTTTTCATGGTCGACCAACTGCTTCGCTATGGCTGTGGAGTGTAAACATCAATTTGACTAAAACATCCTATTTGTATGTGTCGCAATCCACTTTTCATGATTTCTTCATTTAAATATATGATGCTTCTTGGAAAAGTTATAAAAGTTTAATTTTCATGACGCTGTGCTGCAAACCAAGTAAACCTAGTGCAAAACTTTTTGATTGCGTTTGCGGTATGCTTAGAAAACTCATTTCAAATATTTTGTTATTTATTGCTCGTGCGCAGTCCGCAGTGCGACTTGCTGCTCTTCTTCTGCATTCCCACTCACACCAGTTCTAAGAAAAGTAGGACATCATAGGAAACTTTGCTCCATTTCCACTTACAAGTGATATTCTTGGCTTTAGAAGTACTTAACTCATAAATTCACAGTTTTATGGAGTATTTCTTCGTTTCAGCTTACACACAATCATTTATAGCGTTTTCATGTGGCAGAACTAGTGCTATTTTTATTTTCGGGTGGCACGTGCAGTATCAAAATCAACACCAGTTCAAAGAATCCTACACCGTCTCTTGAGGCTGGTGTAAGGCTGGTGTGTGCGGGTGTGTGGTGTATTTTGAGGTTACAGTGCAGTTCTTGTGATGAAAACGTATAGAACCAGTTCTCCATCAGTTCTGCCACATGAAAACTCTATTCGAGGTTATTATTTAGAACGGAGCTATGCCGGGTTTACACTTGTAACAAATCTGTCAGGAAACAGCGATAGTTTGAAGAAATACGACGGAAAATTCTTGATATTTTCCGAGTGCGTGCTCTTTTTTCTAGTGTCTTTGCGGATTCAGATAGCCAAGGAGACGCTGTTTATGATGCACTTCGGTGGAACCCCCTCAGAGGCTCATATCTATCAATGTAACAAATGTAACAAACTCGAGCAAATTTGTTATAAATGTAAATCCGCCTCATTGACAGCTGCATTTCGATTAGACAATACTCCTCCTAAACCACTTTACATATGGTCATGATAATTGGCATAGACCTCAATATTTATGCCAGGAAGGTTAACTTGAAGAGATCTTGAAAATCGGACATTTGCTTGCAGAATTATCGTTAAAAAACTGTTGCAAGAAAGGTGCCCGTTGGGCTGAGTTGGACGTTTGCACAAAATTCTAGGCAACCAATACCACACAACGAAAAAAAAAACAAAAGTATGTTGATTCATTGATTGTTTCATGTTTCAACATCGAAGATGCAAGTAAAACTGCTTTTCTGATGAACAGCTGAGTTGGATACTCTCATTGTGTTTGCATAAATTGCATCATACATATTCCTACATATCCTACATAAAAATCCAGTATCCTGATAAATATGGTTCAGCAGACCATTGCTATCCCCTACTTAGTTTCTTAGTTGTGTAAGGCTAATCGCTTTGTTTTGTAGATTTTGCACATGCACATTGCAAACTTGGAGAAACTCCCTCTCACAACCACCGGTTCGCCACTGCTGATACGCTGCAAGACATTTCTGTCAGTGACGTTTGTGATACCACGCGAACGCGACTGTCACGATATCTACCAAACGCTGCAGCAACTCTCCCAGCCGGCCAACGTCGAGGATCTCTATTGTTTTCACTACACCTCGACGTCGGAGGACAGCAGCAGGTCCAGCGGATGGGAGTCCTTCAACCTGCAGAGCGAGTACAAGCGCATGGGTGTGTCGAATGACCAATGGAGTTTGACGATGTTGAATAAAGATTATGAGGTGGGTTCAAGGCCATTGACGATATGCCACTAAGGTGTGGTTTGATCATCCTTCACACGACTTTTCCACCTTTCCACGTATTGATTAATTCGAAGCCTGATTATATGCGTCTGTTATAGCTGTGTGATACGTATCCGCGATATCTTTACGTGCCGCAATCGGCAAACACCACCATTCTGATGGGGTCGTCACGCTTCCGCTCGAAAGGCCGCCTGCCGGTGCTCTCCTACCTGCACAACAACAAGGCGAGCATATGCAGATGCAGCCAGCCGCTCTCCGGCTTCAGCGCGCGCTGCGTCGAAGACGAGAAAATGCTGAACCACATTCTCAGGACGAACCCGAACGCCAGCTATATGTACGTGGTGGACACGCGACCGAAAATCAACGCGCTCGCCAATAAGGCCGCCGGCAAGGGCTACGAGAACGAGGCATTCTACGAAAACATCAAGTTTCACTTCCTGGGCGTGGAGAACATTCACGTGATGCGGAACAGCTTGACGAAGATCATGGAGACCTGTGAGCAGAAGAATCCGACGGTCAATACGCTGCTGAGCGGGCTGGAGTCCAGCGGCTGGTTGCGACACATCAAATCGATATTGGACACGTCGTGGTTCATCGCGCAGGCGGTGGAGGAAGGCGTCAGCGTCGTGGTGCATTGCTCGGACGGATGGGATCGCACCGCGCAGGTGTGCTCGCTGGCGTCGATCCTCCTGGATCCGTACTATCGCACGATATCCGGCTACCAGGCGCTGATCGAAAAGGATTGGCTGGCGTTCGGGCACAAGTTCACCGAACGCTGCGGGCACATCCAGGGGGACAATAAGGAGGTATCGCCGGTGTTCTCGCAGCTGCTGGACGCCACCTGGCAGCTTATGCAGCAGTTCCCGCTTACGTTCCAATTCAACGAGCGCTTCCTGCTCACGCTGCACGATCACGTGCACTCCTGCCAGTTTGGTACGTTCGTGGGGAATTGCGAGAAGGACCGCGTCGACCTACGGCTGGCGGAGAGGACCTTTTCCATTTGGGGCCACATGGCGACGCATGAGAATGAATACTTGAATCCGCTCTACGACGAGGCAGAAACTCCCGGCCTTTTGCGGCCGAACCTCTTCCCGCAGAACATTAAATTCTGGCGGGGGATGTACTGCAGGTTTGAGAGTGGCATCCATCCGCGGGAGCCACTCGGCGACCTGCTGCTTGCTACATGTGATCACAGTTCATCATTGGAGGATCATGTAAATTATTTGGCGAAAGTAAGTCTCTCTCTATTGATCGATCTAATCACGTGACCAAAACACGAATTTGAGGTTAGGCGTGGCGCGGTGTCCAGATGTTTATGAAAAAGGTTTGTTTGAATTTACAGCGCATTTCATCATTCAAATCACTGTTGAATAAAGTCAACGGCTCCCACTTCAAACCAGACAATTCGAATCTAGTCGACAATAAACTCTACTACGAGAAAACCACACTCAGAGAGCTGCAGAACGCGGATGATGACCATCCGCTGAAAGTAGTAACGAGCGGCGACTTTGACACCGGGGATGTCAACGTGAACACGATAAGCAAAGATCTCGAAAGCGTGGCGCTCGACTGGAAGACACTGCGCAACATCAAAGAGTGCGGATGTTCCACGCCGTTTGATCAATTCAGTCGAAAAGTAATCCAAGACATATTTCATACTTCATAGCAGCATTGTGACAAACTTTTTTGCTCATGTTACAGTACCATTGTCGTAAGTGCGGCGATGTGTTCTGCACGCGCTGCATCGACAAGCAGATCGTCCTGCCCGGCCACTCCACGAAAAAGCCGGTGCCGGTCTGCCGGCCCTGCTACGACACCATGCAGGAGCTCGAGGCGTCGAATCGATCGTAATATTCGTCGCGTCGCCACACACAACGTACATGCAATTTCTATTCCAGTTGAACGTACACTTAAGATTACGTATTCGTGCAAGGTGCAACCAACTCTATAGTTTTAGTTCCTCTCTTTTTGTTATTGTGTATTTTTTATGCTTTATTATACTACTATATTTTGTTTGGGCTTGCGGTAAAAACTGCTAGTTCTGCTAGTTTCGCAGAGACAGAAAAATACGCCGTCAACCTTTGTTCGTAATAAATAATGAAATGGTTACTTACAGTTACAATGTGTAGAACCGTTTGGAACTTAACATTGAGCAATACTACAAGAACACACGAAACGATGATTTGCCGACGCTCGCGAACGCTGCACGAAGGTGTAATGCAGTATGAAGTGTGGTTGATGCTGAGTAAGATGTTGAGGCGAAGATGGATTCGAACCTACAGCAAAAAACAAGCATGTGCATGGCGATCTCAGTCTCAACAGAGCGGGAAAAGTAGACCGTCTATGTGTATAAGCGCTGATAGGCCGATTTACGAATAACAAACAGGTGATTACCGCCTTTGGTGCAATGCGCATGCGCCAGTGACTTGAGTTACGAAAATTTACGTCGCAGGTCGCAGAGTTGAAATAATTCATTTTAGAGAACATCCGGCAGGTGTCGTTAGTGCTAATATGAGATCTAATTTATTTACGAAATTCTTTCAAAAGTCCACAAATCCACCAAAACTTTAGATTATTACTGATTAATACACAATATTGTAAAAAGCTTGAATAACACTCTAAGAAGAGATAATACGAATGTACAAATTACAAAAATGGTGATGCATGTTGGGTGCGCCGAAGGGCTTGTGTCTTGTCCTTTGGTTTGTGTTGATGAATAAATCTATGCTTGCTGAGTGTCTGTTTTGGTCAGCGTTGCTGACTTTGGTTCAACTTTTCTTCCTACAGGGGAAGCGCAAGAATATTTTAGTTATTAATTAAATTATTGTTTACTATTATATAGTTAAATTTAAATCAAACCCACCTGTGCCGAAAATAACTTTCTCCAATACCACAACAGGAGACTCGAATGCTAGAACGCAAAGAATGGACACGACAATAGTGAAAATATAATCACCGCACCAGAGGTAAATCTAGAAAATGAAACCTTTCCAGATTATGACTGCGTAAGTTTGATGCTGCGTTGATTTACCACTTCATACTCGGAGAAGTGCATCGGCGTCCTGGCATGCCCCAAATAAGTGCCCTGCACTAACGAATGCAGCAGATACATGCTAAAGGAAAGGCGCGTCATGATCTGGTGAATTGACTTTGAGAGCAACCAATTTACGGGACCGCCGTACCCAAAGTGGCAGGTGAAGACGATCCAGGCGAGTGCTGCCGCCCAAGCAGGACGCGTGAATGCGAAAAACAGTGCATTCTTCGTTTGTGTTGGGTTTACAACGGTATCGTGATTGGTTATCACAATTGCTAACATGCCACCAAGAGAGAAAACCCATAAAACTACGTTTAGAACCTGGAAGACACTTATCTCGTAAATCATTACTTAAAAAAGGGGGAAACACTTACATGATTAATTTGAATCTTTTTATCGCAGCAATCGATAACAACCATGCCAAATAGAAGTCCGATAGTGTATACTGAGATATGTGGATGGGTTGCATATGTGCTACAAAGAAGGTGTATTTAATGATAATTGGAACTTATCTTTCAATGGTTTTTAAACATATTGTATGTATAGCACTTGACGGCTCGCTACATAACCTGCATTGTGGTTGGTTATGCTGGGTTTACACTTGTAACAAATCTGCTATATAACACCGATTTTTTGATGACATTCTATGTAAAATCCTAGATATTTTCCGAACCCGTGATCTTTCTCTAAGTTTTTTTGCGTATTCGGATAGCCAAGAAGACGCTGTTTAGGATGCACCTCGTTGCTCGTTGCAACCCCCTCAGAGGCTCAGTTCCATCAATGTGATATGTAACTGTAACAAATTTGTTAGAAGTGTAAAGCCGCCTTCACATTCTTGTTATCTTTTGTTATATTATAGAAATATAGAGTAATGCCGGGTTTATACTAGTAACAAATCTGCTATAATTATAACCGCGATATTTTCCAAGTATATTTGCGTCTTGGTATAGTCAAGATGTACCTCGTTGTAACCCCCTTCGAGGCTCATATCTATCAATGTTACATGTAACTCTAGCATATTTGCTACAAGTGTTTTGTTTTTGCTATATGTTTAAATTTACCCACTTTGTTTGATTCGCATCTTGATCCTCAACTAAATCCTTGATCATTGGACAAATGATGCTTAACAGCACCACCGCACAGGTGAAAATATAAGCAAATCGTTTCTTTCCCCGAAGGATCATTTCTCCAACCGGAATGATGACTAGTGGTGACAAGATGAACATTTGCATATCGGCCGAGAGATACCAAGTCACTGGTAAACACTAAAATCAAAAACTTGTTAGTGCAACATGCGCTTGAATTCCGTAATTACTTACAATTTGGTCCCAGTTTACGTAATTTTGAATAAACAGGAAGAAACTCCACCAATAATCATAACAACCACTCGATTGAGTGCTAAGACCCGGAGATATTGGACCAGTTGTGATATGTAGAATAATTGTTGTTCCAATGGCATACACTGCGGCAAGCGGTGGCATAATACTGAAATAAGGAAAAAAGGAAATTCTTTTCATATTTCTTGCTGATGCTGATTGCTGATAAGTTACCGTAGAATACGATGAACATAAAACATCGGTATTTTACTCAGCGTTAAAGGATTTTGTGGTTTTTGTGCGCTTTTTTCTGCTTTTGCCTTTTGCGCATGCACGTTCTTCAGGTAATTGAAGGAGAGCAAAAATCCAGAAAGAAAGAAGAACGTGTCGACTGCATAATGAGCTCCATGTAGATAAGCGGATCGCTTATCGGCTATAAACTGAGAAATGAGATAATTTAATGGCAGAGTACGCAGACATTGAACAAACAAATATTATCAAGAATTTATAAAACTTTAAAACTACATTTTTCACTTCCTTATCTCGCCGAAAAGATGAAAACCAAATATCATCGTATTATTGTCGAGATCAATTTCACAAGTGCATAATTGGAAGGTAACAAGGTCACACGTGATATGATTACACGGCGCCTGCTACTCTGTTCAGTAATAATTTGATTCTAGGTATATTCAGCTTACGTACGCTCATTGCAGGCAGAAAGTTAACTTTGGGGTAGAGCACTTGCACACTGAATGTGTGCCCTGCAATAATCCACATTAGACTAATCGTGCGAATGCCATTTAGGCAAGCAATTTGTCCTGAAGACTTCGAACTGCTTGAAGTGGTGAATAGTTTCTTGCCGTTCGTTAGGACGGAAAATGCAATAAACAGTTGCGATTTTGCTTCTGAAATTTTAACAAACTAAAATAAGCTTTACGACCAAGATTATATGAATTTCAACCTTTTTGTGAGTAATGCAGGAAACAATCATAAACCGTACTTAAAATCATGAGAACCAAAATGGTTCCAAAGATTGATCTACAAAGAAACAAAAATTAAATATCCTTGATTTTGAAGGACTTTTGATGGACAGGTTCATACATTACAATTATATCACCAGTGCTTAATTTTGTATCCTTCGTCTGGCAATCATCTGAATTCATCCAAATCATTGATGTGCTATCCTTCGGTGGTAAAGCACACTTACTGGGAATGCACACACCAATTGATATCGTTCCGTGAAGACTTACTCCTTGATGGCAATATTTTCCCGTAACTTCTTGTTGCTTTCCTTCCACTTCCAAACATTCATCGAATTGGCCCATATCGTTGGTGTTTCCATCCATAATTCCACTTGGAATTTTACCCCAAGAATCAAACACTTAAAAAACGATAATATCAATGCTGTGACAAAACATAGAACATACTTTTAATGAGCCAGTCTGAATTCTTCTCAAACGTCTCCTTATCGAGGTTATTCTGCAGAAAGTTTCTAAATATTTCACAAACATCCGCATCGCCAATGAGTTCTCTCTGGACTGTTGCGTAGAATAGCTCTTGCGTCCTTTCAGGACGCATCACATCGAACTCTGTTAAGTTGGCTAAGTCTTCCACAGTTAAAGTAGATCCTTGAAACACTAGACACATGATAATACAGAATTTTAGTACCACGAACATTTTGTTCTGTTTTAAACACAATTCTGAAAGTGGTCTCCTCTAGTCCTCCTCTACATTCTAAACGAGCAATTTTTAAAAAGTCTGGGATGTTTATCATTTGATTAAATAATAATGAAATTGATAAAACGCAATTGGAGGACACTACTTGAAACGCTGATTATTGGAAATCCCATATAGGTATCAGATTTGTGGATTGGTTATTTAATTTTGATTGCAAAAAGTATTCACGTGCGGTTTTAAAGGATTTGTTATAGATACTGCGGAAATATTGCTGTTACAACTGAAATATACTAGACATTGTGCTAATAAATACGTAATTGGAGTAATATGCGAACATTTCGCTCGTTTATTGAAAAGATATTTTGGTATAAATAAACAACATAATCGTATGTACAATGAGTGTGAATTTAAAGCGGATACATTTCATTTATTGCTACTTAAATGTAATTTATGCAACTGCAATGGTTTTCCTATCGGGTGAGCTTTCAGGCTCCTGCTCAATTCCAATCTCAGGTGTAGTATCAGGGGCAGGTGCAGGTGCTGGTTTCTCAGGCCGTTTTCCTGTGAACATAATTTATGTTGAGCTAAATATGTTTAGAGACCGTGGAGTTTTTTTTACCTGTGCCGAAAATCACTTTCTCAATCACAACGATGGGAGATTCGAAGCACAATACCCAAATTATTGAAGCAACGATAGTGAAAATGTAATCGCCACACCAGATGTATATCTAAAAAGTAAAAACTCGGACATTTGTAAAAGGAACGAGACATATGGATAAAAACTTACTGTTTCGTATTCTGAAATGTGCAACGTAACTTTGGACGAGGCAAAGGAGAGTGTGTTTATCGTACTGTGCAGCAGATACATGCTGAAGGAGATCTTCGTCATCACCTGGAAGACGGATTTGGAGAGGAACCAATTCACTGGACCTCCGTAACCGAAGTGACATGCAAAGACTATCCAAGATAAAGCTGCTGACCATACAGGTCGCGAGAACGTGAAGAAAAAATTGTTCTTCATTTTAGTGGGATGAACCTCGGTGTCGTGCATTGTAAGAACAATGGCGAGCATTGCACCTAAAGACAGTCCCCAGAGAAGGAGGTTAAGGAAATGGTTGATGCGGATTCTTTTGCCCGTGCAGTCGACGACGATCATCCCCAAGAGAATTCCAATGGAGTAAACAGAAGTACGCTCATGAGTTTCATAAATGCTGAAAAACGATGTATTTTAGAAAGAGTATATGTTGAGGATGTATATTAATTACTTTAAAACATGAAATTGCCTGAAGAAATTTATCGTCATCGGTACCACGATCGAGATGATGATTACGATGCCCATTACAATATACGCTAGTTTCTTCTTGCCTTTGATGTAGAGTTGGCCCAATGGAATGATCAGAAACGGTGAGAGTAGGAACAGTTGCATATCGGCGGAAAGATACCACGAAGGGACAAGGCACTATTAAAGAAAATAAGAATTAATAGTGTCCCATAATGATTGTAGTTTGTAGTGTATAGTTACTATTTCTTCGTAGTTGACGTAGTTTTGAACGTAGAGGAACATCGACCACCACCATTTGTGGCACGTTGCCACCGCCTGATCGTTAAGCATCGGCCATAGTGGACCTTCACTAATGCGACGGAAAACTGTGATGTTGAAGAAGAAAATCGTTGCCAATGCTGGAGTTATCCTAGAATTCATTAACTTCAGTAACCCTACTTTTGATGCTTAAAAACGTGTTTGTTATCGTGTTTGTTAGCAATTTTGTTATCAATATTTTTTTCTCAAAATAAATAAAATCCTCTTTTTCTTACCAAAAGGAACAATCGTGCACCACAAAAACCTAATTTCGTAGTTTTAAACGTCTTTATTTTTCCTAAACCGATCGATTTTGCGTTAAAAATACACGTTTTTTTTAAGTAAAAAATTAATATAATGTTTGTACTGAATGAATCATTTCTGTGCCACAAATCGTAAAATTTCCTAAAAAAATACAACTCTTTATGCACAAAAACGTGTTTGTTAGCGCTGAAGCGTTAAATTTTCTTGTCAATTTTTTTTTTACCAAAAGGAACGTGCACCATATGAAAAACCTAATTTCGTAGTTTTAAACGTCTTTATTTTCGTTAAGCAAATCGATTTTTTGTTGGAACATGTATTTTTGAAGTTAAAA
>JARJDQ010020778.1:0-13988 GCA_030264215.1 Geostiba sp. GC000077
AATGATTTGAGAGATTCGAATTCTTTTTTGAATTTAATGACTTTGAACATGAATTTATACCGTACATTGTTTAGATATAATGCAAATAAATGACGTGCATAAAACGTTGTATGCCCCGTGGACTCGCAAACGCCACAAACCGCGGCGTCCGCTTCGTTCGAGTAGCGGCCGCGACTCTCACTTCGCGAACCTTCGCCTTGGTTCGTTGCTTGCGCATCCGCGGACCATAAATAACTATTTCAATTTGCGTCAAATAAATTCCCCAGTTTCAAGTGCCCCTTTTTCGAGAAGACAAACTGTAGATTTTCAAGTATTTGCAAAAACTACTAGTAATTGGCACAAATGTGAAGCAGAACGTCGTGTGAAAAAGGGAACGCGTGCGCGACCCGTTCGTCCCCATCCGGAAGAAACCATCAGTTGGTGGAAGTTGGAGAGCGGTTGTTGTATTTAGTGTGTCCGTAATCAGCGATTGCGTGATCGGTAATCAGTTAAGGATTTGCGCGTTGAGAATTCGTAGGACCCGGGATTACTTCAAGCGTTTCTCGAACGCTCTCGCACACGCTCTCTACATGCGTGCAATTTCACTAACGCTCTACCACTCTACCCCTTTAGAATACCGAGTGTTGGTAATATCAGTGGCGGAAAGCAACTGCATTGGAATTTGTTTCGGTCGTTTCACCTAGTTAGTCAGGTGAAAATTTAGTTAGCTTGAAATATGTTTAATTGGGACGCTTTTTTGGGCTTTCCCTGACCGTTGCGCTGCTTGGATCCGCGCGATGGTTAATGCGATACGCAAAAATACTAATTGGACGAGTTTGTGCGAACTGTATTTAGGACTGATTTTCGGCACGATATAGTTTTCGAGCTGTAGGTTTACGCGCAACGCGCAACCCGACTGGGTGCTTCGAGCCATTCAGATATATCTATACTGATTAGCGGAACTTGCTACGGCCGGTGCGAATGGCAGGGACGAGAAAATACCACGTTTGGGCGAAACAACTCGATCATAATTTAGATAACGTGCGTTGATTTAATTAATTATAACAAATTAAAGGATTATTCCACGACGTGTCGTGTCGCAACACGATACAGTACTGAAAAAGCGTACTTCAACAAAAAACACCCCTCGGTAAAAATTCCTCAGTGTTTTATTTTACTCACAAAGCTGTCGTTTGATGTCGACGCGACGACTCCAGGTAGGCGCGGGGAAATTCGTGTCGCAAATGTTAAAAAACGTAAATACAGTAAATAAATACCGACGAAGCGTAAAAATATTCTATAACGTTTCGGCTGTTTGCTCGTGGGGAAGAGAGCGCTGGCGTCACGTGCTGCGCATTAAAATATTTACGAGAACCGAGCGCGGCGCAAAAACTCGACACACTACCACTAGATTCAGCAGGACAGGCGGCAGGAGCAGCTCTCGGGAAGTGGGGTGGTACTTGGGGATGCGTCGCGCCGGTCGAGGGCGAGAGGATGACAGACCTTTTTTTATATTTTCAACATTTCCTACATGCATCATTTATTCATACTTTATAAGCCGGCGATTTGCGTTTGCAACGCTGGACCCGACACCCAAGCGTGTTCGCAATTTATATGTATGGGGTATGGCAGCGGAAGGACCCCGCCTGAAAGGACTAAAACAGAGCATTTACATTTTCGGCTAACGCTGGACGCCGGCGCGCCGAAAAGTTTGTTTGTAATTTTAATTCGCCGCTTTCTTTCGCTGCCGCTCGCGCTTGTCTTTGCGCACAAAAAGCTTCGAACAATTATGGCACAGGACGAGCAAATAAAAACAACTTTTTTGTCTTCCGCGGAAATAATTTATTTGCTACCATAAAGAAGCAGAAGAAGGAAGAAAGAATACCAGACCCCGGCGATGGCACGATGGCTGAAACAATTTTAAACTTGCGAATGAATAATAAATTTCAAATCAGTCGTTGTCGCAGCGCAGTCGCGCTAGGTGGAGGTAAAAAGGGCTGCTGACCTTTCGGCGCTGACCTTCATAGCACCGGCGAAATGCCACCGTTTAATTTTAGTCGGTCTCTTTGCCTTCTGGACAAGGGGAAATGTCTACGGCTATGGATTTTCCTGCCGCGGACAGATAGAGCCAATTAGTTGATATTTACCATTGCTGGCACCGCTAGACAATTAACCGTCTTTACATGTGACTTTCACAAAGAGGCACGGCTCGGATTGACTGAGATTGATAGTGATTGCCAATCAATGCTCCGCAAAGCAAATCTTAAAACAATGCCCAAGTTAATAGTTCAACATGTTCGAATGTTGATACCCTATTGTTCTAGCATACGTTGTACAATCAAATTTCGCTCAAAATTGCGTCTCGGAGGAAAGTTATGAGGTCGTGCAATTCCGAAGTTTGCTAACAAAATTTTGTGACGCAATATTGAAAAAAATGCAAAGAAATGCAAAGTTATGTTATGTTATGTTATGAACCCTTCATAAAGAACATAAAATTTCCTCTAAAAATAACTAAATAACTAAATAGGTCAAAATGTGGAAAATTTTATGTACTTTCATTTTGAATAGAGATGTTTGATAGGAAGGATTCATAATTTAAGAGTTTTAAGCAAGAAACAGAAAAAAATCCTTTTTTGCATTTCTTTGTATTTTTTTCAATGTTGCGTCACGAAATTTTGTTAGCAAACCTCAGATTCGGATTCAGCACCCCAAAAAAACACAGGGAATTGAAGAAATTAAAACTATTCCAAAAATTTCCTGCGAAAGACCTAGTTTGACTGTATTAGGTATAGTTTCATTTGTTGAATATTCTACCTCAATATGGACGATTCCATAGTACCTTAATCACGCAATTACACGATGCATTGGACCCATCCATTGCGCTTTTATCTAATCGAATTCCGGCCATCGATTTGACACTCTCGCCTATCTAATCCCGCACTCCCCTTGTTGCTTCGATGCCGCGCCAATATTTGCATCAGTGAATTTGAATTATGACGCATTGCATCCAACTAGACATTCATTCGGCGTAATTATGTTTCATCGCTAATTTAACATCAAATACTTGGATGCTTTTGTGCTTTCGACGCTTCGGTGCGTCCTGCATCCAATCACAGCAAGCGCAGGTGCGCACCGCGCCAATTTGCCACGTGTGCAGCATTACCAAGTGGTGTTGTTCAACTGGTCGACCAACCATGTTTAATATTCGTTACATATTCGAGGTGTGGCGAGCGGATGCGACGCAGGAGACGGATGCCGATGGCGATGGTATCGAATGGCATCGTGCGCGCGTTTTAACCCCGTCGCGCATTTCGAATTTCCGAAATTGAGCGCTTCTCCCTAATGTAATGTATATTATGTAGCTTAGACGCATTAGAATGGCATTAGATACGCGCCACTAGCGACTGCTTGACGTACATCCTACAACGAACAACTGTTTGGCTGCATTGTCGTTTTGTCATGCCCGGCGCCTCCACCGTCTGTTTCATACATTAACATGCGTGGGTGGATGCGGTGTAAGCCGAATGGGAAATGCGGAATGCCGGATTCCGCCCGGGTGTTGGAGTAAGGAATAAGACTTGGAATGAGGGGCAAGAGATTGGGGGCCCGTTGTGAGTTTGGCGCCTGGGAAAGCCGAAGAAGGATTTAGATTAAGCTCAGAAACTTAATCCTGCTCTGATTGTGCACGGAGTAGGATTGTATAATTGATCAGTATAGATTTGTGTATGTGCGCGCGCTTTTTTCTAGACGTTGCCAAATTTCGGTTGATGCGATTACCTAATACCTTATATGTTCATGAGTTGAGGTAACTACTATCGATTTGACACGCTTTCAATGACAGTCACCAAAGTTCATTTGCGCATTACTAAGTAGTTGCAAACTACAATCCGCTCACATGCACGGGATGCAGCAGAAATTACAGATTCCACGATGTGTGGCGTTTCGTGATAATCATGACAAACGTCGTGGAAGCATGCTGGATAATTCCGCCATGGCCCAGATCAAGAAAACTTCGTTAAAGTTAATTTGCAATTTACTTATCGTTAACTAACAAGAAGTAGACTTGTATTTGTTACGCCTAAGTGATGATGTTCGTGAAAAGTAGTTAAACTTCAACATCGGTAATTGGTAGCTCGCGCAAAGTTTTAAGCATTTAATAAAATTATATTTGCAAAAATAATACCAATTGCTTAGAGTACTTTGCGAGCAAACTATAACAAACTAAGTTTGGAACATAGAGCTTTTTTGTTTGCTGCTAGCATGGAGCGAAACACTAAACAGAAGAAGAAAAATTTATTTGCGCAGAAACTTATGAAAACTTTACAAGGTGCAATGTAGTAGGAACAAGGGAGCGAGCGTCGGAAAACGAGCGTGTGCCGAATGCTGGAACATAAGAACGAGCGGAATTAACTGGAAAACTACTTTCCGTCCTATTTATCCTTCCGTCCCGCCGCTTCGCATCCTGCTTGTACAATCGTTGTTCGGTGCCCTCTTCCGACCTTCGAGGAGCACAATTAAATAAGTAGATTTCAGAATTGCCACACTGACTGACTGCACACGCGTGCACGTTGCACATTTCCTCGCCACATGCAGCTAAATACAAGTGAAAGCTGGGCACCTAGGGGGAAAGTTTAGAGAAGAAAAATAGACGCTACGTTGTTTGTATCAACTTCAACTTAATCAATCACATTTTCAATCAAACTTTGCGAATAATTTACGAGGTCGAATTGTCAGTGCGGATGGTGTGTTAGGGTGTCCTAAGCCCCGAGGTCCGATCGGCACGCTCGATTCGTTCGACTGATGACTTTCGCATCCATTCGGACTTTTCCCGTGCTGCATTTGTCCACTTCGCCGGGTTGCCGTTCCGCCCCATTCCGCTTCGATAAGTAAATGTGAATTATCGCGGTCGTGTTCGCCAGCTAATTGCTTAATTAATCAATTTAATCAAACGACAATGGTTCATTTGCACGGGAGCGCTGATCAAAAAACGCTTTGGACTTCCTCTCGTCGCTCCTTTGTTCCCTGATCTTTGGTATTCATCTCCATGTTCTCCATCGTTGAAGCGTGATTATAGCTTGCTAAATTTTGAAATGTTTTTTTCTGTTGTAGGTAAATTCCTTCAAGATATTACTTCCTCTGGGCGTTGTTATATATGAATTAGGTATGTCAAAAATCCTTTCAACTACCATGAAACGGGCCGTAGTAATTTTCCTGGATTTAAATATGAAAATAGCAATTTAAGAGCGGGCAATGTACGGCTGAATAAAATAGCACTGTGGACTGGAACGCGCATGCAGAGAGAGAATGTGGGTTGTGTGCGAAACCAAAATAAATATTAACGGGTCTTATTATGCACCGCCTCCCAACCAAGCGCGCCGAATTTTGAGTCTGTTTAGCACATTCGTGAAAGCACCGTTTGGTTGAATACACATTGGAGTGCACTGCACTGGCCGGAGATAGATTGCTATGAAACTCTTTGAACATCCATGAAATGCGCTTCGTTTTGGAAACAACATTGGTAAAGCAAAGAAAACAATTTAAAACCTTCAACATACAGGGTGGGGACAATGTGTTGCCCTTCCATAAATGGAGTGATTATTCCACATTATTCAAGATAGAATGTGAAATCCGTTTGAGAAAATATCGTATACCATTGTCTTGTTAAACGACTTGAAAGTTTAGATTTCAACTTTTAAAATACATAAAATTATCAAGTTCGAGTATTCAAGAAGCATTTCCCAAAGTTTCATTGAGATCACTTATGGCTTTCAATGAGAAATCATTGTCGATATTGTCGATCATGGTGTATGGGCTCTGTCAAAGTAATTTTCAACAGGGGATTGAAGAATACCATTGCCGATAATCCAAGGTATATTTGTATCAAACAATTGAGTGACTTAGATTCCTTTATGTCTCTAAACCGGTTATCGGAAGAAAAATCATAGGCAAAGAAGCGGAAGAGGTGGAGCAGTAGAGATTACGCAAAAGAATTGAAGATTCCAAGTCATAAGAGACTGTTCTGTACGTTTTGCACTTCAAAAGTCTCCTTCCTCACCACTCTACGATAATACGAAGGTGCAACCTTGTTGATCGAGCGTATGGGTCATTATTATGAGCAGTTTTAAAATTCCAATACAAAGTTTTATGGGCAATGATGTTGATGATTTTAGATGTTTGTGAATCAGTCTAGGAATGCAATGTTGCCAATTAGAACTTCTTCAATCCAGTTCCTCCTTGGTCCCTTTCAAAATAGATCTTTTCTAATTTTTTAAAATTACTTTTAATATAGCAATGAAGAGCATCCTTCAGGGAAAGACAACAACTCCGCCACACCCTGTATATGCGCTCGTAGCCGTTAAAGTTACATTCGTTTGTGGATGATGTTAGTATTTACAATGCCCCGAAAATGTTAACTGAATACATAAAATCAAGGCAAAGATACGCAAATAAAATATCCAGCGATTCTGAATAATTCGCGGCGCGCCTCAATTTTGTTTCATTTATGTTTGCATTCCATTGTACTTGGGACGCGCAGAAATGAAAATATAATATAAAATGTTTGACGGCGAGGGTTGAAAATCTTTTCGTGTTGCGGTGGAGGTGACTCGAGCTGTTGTTGCGAAAAACTTTCCCAAACGATGCCGCACGCGAACCCACGGCGGCTGCGGCGGAAATATTTTATAATAAAATATTTGATCTCTTCATATGTGGCGCCCGAGCTTTGTACACGCGCACGTCAAACCTTGTGGGTGCCCGCGATTGTGTGCATACGGACGGGGCATCCTTCGAAATCGAATATTGGTTTGTGGGCACAAAAGAAGTGTGCGAGCCAAAGTCAAAGGCACCACTGAAGTTGCGATAGTACGCAGAAAAAAAAGCCGAGAAAAATTTACCGCACGTCATTTTTGTAAAATCGAGTGAGCGTATAGAGGAGGCTTTTGATGTCTTTCCGATTGAGCTCACATTCGAAGGCATTTATCGGTACGTACTTATTAGATTTATGATGTTGTATGGATTTGGTTTTGCATGTAAACATTTTAAACATTGCCAAGTAAATTTGCGAAAACTTTTTAACACATTTAATTAATTTCCCCTGTGCTTGGCGGCGGAAAAATATGTTTGGCATTCGTATAGAAGCTGTTTGCAAAGGGCTAATTTTATTCATTTGGAAATGGTACACTGATTTTGTGTCAGGTTAATTTGTAGCTTATTAAGTCATTGTTTACTCGTCTAATTAGCAAGGTGAACATCAATGCCGTTGGTAGCGAATGTGCAAAATGCAAATTCGCTTGATTTATTAATGTATTAATTTATGGAGGTCGCGCAGCCGCAAGTTCATGCCGAAATTCCTGAACCCAAACCAAAACTCGAAAACTGCAAAACAAGTATTTACACCACGTATATTCATACATGTCACTGTCACGCTGTTTGCGTAGCCAAAATTAAAATATCAATAGGACGCATCGCTCTAGAGAGCAGCTTTTGAATATCATCCTCATCGATTATTTTTTATTACATCAACACAACATCACCATTATCCCATAGCATAGGCCTATTTATCATTTTCCGCATTGACACTCGATGAAAAAGTGTGCCCGCTCGGAATGTCCGCGTCCATCACGCCGCGACGCTCCCGAATACAAAATGATCAATTATCCTTTAATATCCGAATGCCACGTCACAATACGGTCAGCGATACCTATAAGTATGGTGCATTAGGCTCATTGAAATTTCAAGTGCGGTCGTTTGACGATGCTATAATTAATGATGTGCCAAACCGTGGCATTCTATCTGGCGATATTAAGTTTGCGCTAATGAAAGACCAATAGGTCAGGTTAGATTTAATAATATTTCATGTTGTCGAAGCGTCGCGGCGCGCCAAGCTGGCGCTGGGGGCGCAGGGCGGATTGTTCAGTTCTTTCCCGAAGGCCCCGGCTCAAGGGGTGGTTGTCCCGTTGTCCCACGCGCTGCCGCCGGTCGCCGCCCGCGTCGTAAGCCGCTCGCCCTCCAGCGATGATGGATGATGCGGACCGGCTGTACGAACATTTTTTAATCTCCGTTAATGCAATAATCCGGTAGCAAATTAAATTTCTTTCGATGACGGCTTAATAGCCTTTCGATACTTTTTTCGAACGCACCCTCGGATACCGTGACAAAAGTCATTCAATGCTGATCATCATGCACATGCAGTGGGTGGGTTATAAAGGAAGTAGTGATGAAGCTAATTTTCTTGAAAACTTCATTAGTTTCAACGCTGAAAGTTATTGCTTCATCTATCTACGGCCCAGAGCCTTGACGAACACTAACTTTGGACATGTCACATTCACGGCCCATAACCTCATTTGAAGCGGTTTTCTGTACAGTAATATTGATTGTGAAACTTTACATCTTGGTTGTGCCTTCAGACTTGGACTTCAGACCACGTCCATGATTATTATACATTTATATTAACTACGTCCATAAAGTGCGACCCTTAGTCGCGTTCTTTTCTGTATTCTGGACTGTTCTGTACCCAACCTGATCTCGTCAAGTAAGTTACAAGCTGGAGGCTGCTGGGCTCACGGCCGGGCGCATCTCAACCTTAATTTTCCTACTTTGTCGAGACCTGAACCTTGTTGCTGTGTACATACGTATTACGTGCATGCATACGCCCGGCCTCGTTAGCGCCTCGTGTGTATTGTGTGCGTGTAAACGACGCCGACGTCGAGGAGCGAAAGTCCTCGCCGGGGCAATCGTGCGCTCGGCGGCTAGCTGTATAGTTAGCCGTCGGAGTTCAGTACACGCTAGACGAATCTATTCCAACTCTCGCACACCGCCATCGCCACCTCATGGGCTCGCGTAGAGGGGCGCTAAGTCCTCCGCAGCCATCGCACCGAGGAGACTTGTTGGCAAAGTTTGCAAAATTACATCCGTCTCGGTTCGGTTCGTCAAAGATTACGTATGATAAAAGAGGATGTACTGCTCGTGGGCCGTATAATTTTGATGTAAGAAGGCTTGCACTTAGAAGTCAGCGGGTGAGAGATTACCCTACCCGAGAAGGATTAACTCTAATACACACCTATCCGGCTGGCGGGCGGGCTGAGAGCCGCTCTGCCGCTGCTAGGGATGGTGACGGTATGGAGGTGGATGCCAGATTAAACTTTCAGGAAAATGTATCCTGCTTTAATGATTTATTTCCTGATTTTTTTGACGATATACTTTTTGACATTAATGACTTCAAAACCTTCCTTAAAAATAATCTTACCACACAAACTTTAAAATAGACTTACCTATTCTTTAAACCAATAAGGGATGCATTTTGTGAAAATTTCGAGTTTTCGAAATCTTTGTCATTTCAAACGAACTAATATTTTACACGAATTTTATAAGAATTTTACATGAATTAATAGTGCAGGACATATAACCAAAATATTGTTTTTTGGGTAGGACTAATTCCCACAAAGGGGTTTGAATTTTTTAGTTTATTGATGGTAAACTTTTGGACTTACTAAAAGTATAGAAAAAGCATGCAAAATGAGTTTTCTTCTTGGACAAAATTTCAATTATCCCGGCGCCTCCACCAATCCCGGCGCCTCCACCAACATTTTCATTTTACGGCCGTGTTTTCGGCGATACATTTTTTGATTACGTAATGATTTTGTTAACATTTTGAACAGGCAATAGCATCGCTGGAAAACTTTTCAGACTTTTAGTATGATAAAAAAGAGTACCTTTTTGTGGTATCATCTTTGTGGGAATTAGTCCGACCAACCACCTATGATGTTTGGCTTATATCTCCTGCACTATATTACATTACAAGCGCTAGAATGATGATTTTTGGGATGCAATGTTAGGTTTGTGATTTCATAGTAAATAGAGTATAGAGTTCTAAAGAAAGAGAATATTTTTTCGTCAATTCTGGTTATCAATATTAGTGATAGAAATGTAGTGATCATAATTTAGGGTAGTTGCACGGTACTTCTTTTTATTCGTTAAATGTTTCTTAGTAATTTTTAATTTTTTCTAATTTTTTTAAAGCTTTAGTATGACCGTGTTAAACATTTTTGTGCAAAGATTTTACAAAATTTTATAAATCATCTTGGAGTGGTATTAGGTTGATAGTAATAGACTGTGGTAATAATTTCCCTATTGAGATGTTGGTTCTTGTAAAGGGGCAAATGAGCGTGAGCGAGATGAAGAGTTGTCAGATAGATCTTATCCATGACGACAACTATTTATTCGTGATAACACGAAAATTGCCGAAATTGAAGCGATCTGTCAGAAAATCACCAAATTTAAATATATTGAAAGTCTAGTTACAAATTATAATTCTTAATATTTCCGAGAAGGAAAATGTTTATTTGACTTCATTTCTATGCCAGATATGATTTCTAAAATTAAAGCTTTGAAATTTGAATTATGTACATTTTATTTTGATTTGATCATTGGTGCAACTAGCCTCACAGAATATACAATTTAAAATACAATTTAAATATAGATATTATCGGATGTAACTGGCTGACTCCTAAGCGATAGAAATTCACAGGCCAAACCAGAAGTCATAGAAACTTGGGGTTGGTATCAAAAAATTCTCCAGAAAATCAATTCTATGGCACAAAACTCCTAAAACTACTGAAAAAACTCATTTAGGGGGGTAAAAATGAGTTTCAAATAGAGGCTCCCCGATACTCAGCCGCCGGCTAGGGGACGGAGCCCCCTAGTATTAAATAGTTTTTGAATAATTTACCATAATTTTTTATATGAACGAAAACTTGATCCGCAAACTGGTGAGAGTTTTGCTAATTGATATTAGACTCCTCCATTATTATGGTCTGAATTGTTTATGTGTTGATTTAAACATGCGCATGGATAGAGTACAGTATACGAACGACATGCAGCTGTAATGGAATTAAAATCGACCAGCGTGAAGTTTCGCCGTGTGGTGGAATCCAATACAAGCCCAACAGTGTGCTTTCAGTTTGCATTCGCTGTCGATAATCAATTATCGCCGAATACATATTCGAGCCGTGCGGCACGGCAGTCGCGTTCACAGACGGCAGGATCACATAATACGCGCATCCTGCAGGCATACCGCCCGCCGCCAGACGCCCGTCGGCCAATAATTAACGACAACGCGCAATTGCATTCACTCGCGCTGGCCCAAATCTCAAAATAGCTGCGCTCGTTCGCTTTTCGGCCGGCCGTTTGTTACCCGCCCGACTTTCACACGTTGGGCACCGAATAACTTTTATCCCAATTTACATGCATCCCGCCGCTTTGCTGCTTTACAGCCCCGGACCGTCTTAGGCGTATTAGTAAATTCACGTTTGAATAGTTAATGAGTCCGCGGAGGATTTTACATTGCTGCGGGAGGTTCTGCCTGAGCGCAGCGGCCGCATTTATATAAATGATAAATAACAATGAGGTCCGGTCGGCGGTCGGTAGGTCGAGGCGGGGGTTGGATGTGTCGGCTTCTGCCCACGGCGGCTATTTCGCCCGGAAATCCTGCTCGACGCTTTTTAGTTGACCTTTTGTATTTTACCCGTCCCATGTGTGGCCCTGCTGGCTCAGCAGCTAACAACACCCCGCCACATCCCCTGCGCTGCCGCATACAGCTCACCTATGGCTTGTATGTTGTGCCATCAAGTTGAAAAGTGCACTTGTACATGCAGTACACTCCGGACAAGTACCAATTTTGATAAAAGTGCCGTCCTTTTAGAGATTGTATGCAAATGGACTGGTTGGTCACTGAACGAAAACAAATTGGAATGGGAAAGCAAATATTTTATATAGTATATTGCGTTACGTAACCGAAAATAGTACGTTCACTTTGTTTGTACTTACCTGCACAACCACGCCCAGGTTTGAGGAAAATAAATGTCTTGTTGCATTCTGGATCGTAAAACAGCAAAACTTTACAACGAAAAGTTCTCCGCCAGAAGGGAGAATTGATTTCGGCAGTAGGTATTATTTATTTATGCCAAAATTCATTAGATGCTCAGACTTGGATTCGCTTGGGGCTTTCCTGCTTTTTCAATTCTCTGTTTCAGCGGAGCGGCGAGGACCCGCCATCAGCTGGCTGAAACGCAAACCTTCGTGCGATGCAGGCCGACTTGAAAGCACGCAAACTTGCCCAGAAACTAAATTTCTAATTCTGTTTCATTCCCTGAATTTTATTCCATCTGCATCTCACGATCTCACAATTAGAAATGTAAATTATGCACACCCTTGCAATTCTAAGGCAAAACCACCGCAGCATTCACAAAAAAAGGACAATCGTCCAGGGTCACAAAATGACGAGCAAGTTTAATTTAAGCATTATTAAACATTTAAAATGTCTACTGCATATAACTTATTTATGGCATTATTCATTAGCAATGCGCTTGCAAACCAAACCTTTTTCGATTGCTCTTTGGAAGCCCCGAAGCCCGACTCCACTTTAGTAAGTACCATCAGCTGAAAAGTTGCCAACTAAATATCTAATTCCCTTTCATTCCGATGCTGCTGCCGCTGCGCTCTTTCATCTTGCTCCTTCGCGCCGCAGTATTCAAGCGTTCCGTTTCATTTCCATTTTCCTCCGCGGCGCCTGGCAAAAGCTTTGAGCGCGAATTCACTCGGCGAGTGGGGCCTAGGTGCAAAAACAGTAAGCCATCCTGTCAACTTTCTTGCGATGCGAGTACCTTTGTGCGCGCGCGTCTTTCGCGTGTTTCGCATTGTCAATTTGCTTCTAAAAACGAGCGGCGAATGCTTAGCTTATCACCGCTGGCCAGGAATGAGCTTTAAACTTTAAACAAGCAATCCTAAATTATTTATTACGCCAAGTGCCTCCTTTACAACGCTTTTTTGCCTTCTATTTAATAGACCGCAGCGCGGACATACCGTCCATGCTCATATCTATCCAGATTTATCTATATTTGCATCTTCACTATATCCTTACATGAGAACCTCTGGACGTGTCTTCTTTTTTGCGCGCTCGCTCAAGTTTCCTGTCAATAAACTGCCTTTAAATACATGCAGAAGCAAAAGCCGTGCAGCACCGCGTGCATAAACCTCAAGGGCTTTTCCGTACGTGCAAGAAAAAGTTTTTTCATTTCGTCGTCCCGGTGCATATTACCAAGGTTTTCAAATGGGGCACCGAGATTAGAGTACTTTATGCCTGGGAGCCTCCATGCTCCCGTGTGCTCCCAACATATCCGCCAACCGAGCCCATCGCTTCACTTCATTTTTTTAATACACACTCGTTTGCACTATTTATGCATACATTTGGTGCGCAAGTCAGATTTCTTTCAGTTGCATTATTAGAACCTGAATCCTGACTTAAGTCTCAATGTTAGTAGCATGCTGCATTCAATGCTGGTGGAGGCGCCGGGCTGATCCCAAACTCTATTGCTTTTAATGCTGTTTTTCTTCTCTTATTACTGAAGCGTCGAGACGCGTTTAATGGAAATACGTGCAAGCGGGGTTGCGCAGTGATGCAATGACTTGTGGGGATACCTCCTGCCTCCAAGCAGTGGCATCGGCGAAATGCAACGCAAATAACTTTTCATCCGCGCAGCGCCCGCGAACTATTGCCATCACCGTTGCGTTCATCTCGTGCGCCAAGCTGCCAACTTGACGTTGCGAACAGGCGCGGAATATTGCAGATGCAAAACGTTATTTCCCGGAATGGATTCGTCTGCAGACTCTACGGCAGGATATTGGCTGAGTCCATTTTTCGCAAATTGGACATTCAGTTGTGTTTTTATTAATATAATACAAAACGTAATCTTTTTTACACTTTGCATTTCATTCATGCATAGGGTTTCACCAAGACAAGAATCTTGGTCTTGAATCTAATTATTGATCTTGTCTTGAAAATAATCAAGAAATATATTTTATTCTTGTTTTGGTATATTCTTGGTCTTTCAATCTTGTCTTGAAGTAAAAAATCTTGATCTTGATCTTGAAAATGTTGCGCCATCTATGAATATCACTCCGAATTTGTAATCGTTTCCCGTCTTTCCAATGCTTAACCTCCAAATTGCCAAATA
>JARJDQ010020784.1:0-12966 GCA_030264215.1 Geostiba sp. GC000077
AGCGATCGAGTGATCGTTCGCGGTCGCCTGAGTCGTGTTGATGATACTACTCTCGTATCTTATTTACATATTATATATTTACCAGGAAAATAAGTGCCTCGGTAGCTTGAGTCTGTGCATGGTTGCACCTTCAATGCGCCTTATTAATGAAAGCGGTTCGATTCCGGCAAGTGGAGGAAAAAACATTTTTCTGGTAAGTTTCAGGATTTTCTTCAATTTGGTGAGTTGCCATGAATAAGTTTTCAATTATGTCTATAAGTTTAAGTTAAGTCTATAAATTCCTCTTTGAATTTTAAATAGGGTACATACTTGTGAAGATCCGCATTCAATCGTTGTTGGAGCCTCTGGAAGTAGAAATAGGTTAGGTGTTGATGGAATTCAACATGGCGCTTATCAATTGACCATTTTCCAGCCAATAAAACTTTGTATTCGAATATTTAGAATGTTAATGAGATAGTTCAATGAGATATTTCAATAATTGCAAAATTTCCACAATTCGCAAATCATCACATTAAAAAAATCTTTAAATTCCTCTTTGTATACGATTCATACAGGATTCAATAAGGTTATATCATGTTAGCTTTTAAAAGCGACTTTTTTGCCAATCACGTACCAGAATTTGGTTGAATTCTGACATTTACCCCAAAAAAACGCAAAAAAGCAGCTTTTATAAGCGGACTATAACTGAGCTTTTAAGTGTGCACACCCAAGTGTCCACACATGGGTGTGCAGCCATATAAATCTACAATCAATCTATTATGCATATTTCTAACCTAAAAATTCAAAATGTGAGGACCTCGTGGCGCCAAACGAAGACTTTCCCAGCATTTTGGTATTAAGATTATCGTTTTCTTTTGACATAAACTATATACAAAGAGAACTGGCATTTTCCCGCCAATTTTAGTCCACTCTTTACCTATTTATTTGAAGAAAGAATTTATGTTAGTAGAAGAGTAGAACTATTGTCAACGCCTTCAATATAATTGAGGTGTATTGAAAAATGCAGCAATACAAAGCGTTTAACATAAAAATAGGCATATAGTGCGGTAATAGAATTGACAATTGAAGAATTGAAGGATTAAAGCAGACACAAAAATTGGTCATGCGTTGAACTTGAACGCATGTATAACATTATACGTTAAGAGTTCTTCGCTCTTCGTGTTCTTTGACATTTACATTGTATACCAACCATTAGGTATTATTAGGTATTATTGAAAAGTTAAGTCCAGTGCACATGACGTTAGCAGTTTGCAGTAACACGCACAAAGAAGAAAACTTATCGATAGTTATCGACGTCTTTACAAAATGTATCGATTTACATCGATAATACATCGGTAATTCCCCCTCCACAATACTATAGCGGGAAATTTGAAACTGAAGAAAATATTGCAGTCGCATCGCAAGACTTCGCCAACTTTCAATTTATCTTCATAGCTTTTTTATATATTTTTTTCTGACTGATGTATGAAAAATAATGGTTTGACAAATTTGTTAATTTAATTATTTTTCATACATCAATCAAAAAAATACATATATATAAAAAAGTTCTGAAGATGCCCTCAAAAGTGGACGAAACGTTAGCTTAATATTGTAATAATTGATAAATAAACATTATCGATAACACAATAAGTTTTCGATTGTTAGCGATGTCAGATCTTATCGATAACTATCGATAAAAACAAATATTTTGCATTAAACGTTTTACGTTATACGTTTGCATTCTGCACTAGCCTTAAGGGTTTTGCTTCGTATGTTGTTGGCCTTTAGTTTTAGTGTTAGTGTTAGCTTTGGCATCGTCGTATCGTTGGTATTGTCTTGGTGCTGCTGGTAGCCTGGTTCGAATGACGAGTGGCCCGCGAGGTGAAAAATTGCCACTTTACGGCTGGCCAGGCACGCAAATGCGTATGATTTGCGTCCCCCTATAGCACAGCTAACGGATTCCGCCAAAAAGTGTATCACCAATGATGACCAGTCTATCGTCCTTATGCATACGACTACCAGTGGTCGTTCAGACAAACAACGCGCAACAACGATTTCAGAATTGAAAAAAAAAACATAGAAGTAAAAATAACAAACAATTAA
Source organism: Geostiba sp. GC000077 (assembly GCA_030264215.1). Taxonomy (NCBI): domain Eukaryota; kingdom Metazoa; phylum Arthropoda; class Insecta; order Coleoptera; family Staphylinidae; genus Geostiba; species Geostiba sp. GC000077. Next base: position 2,083 of record JARJDQ010020784.1, read on the forward strand.
TGCAATGTTTCACATTTAGTGCTAAGTGCTGAGTGCTGAGCAAGTTGATCATGGAGTGGCATCTACTTCTACTTCCCTTGTTGATTCTCGGCATCGCTTCCGGTACGGAAATGTCCCAATATCTTCACGATACCATCAAGGACTTAAAATCAAAGACACACGGACGCAATGTGAGTGTAAGTATGAACAAATAAAAGAAACCTGAAAAAAATGTAATTTACATCCAGACTGGGCCATCTTTGAAGACAAACTCACTCAGCTTGCGTCGCGTATACCAACCACCGATTGAGCCATCAAATTACGCGCATGCGCACGACTCGCTCTCGTCGGAAGTGGATAAGATCATGGACAATGTTGCCGCGATGGTCTCCGCCGCATCGGAGGATAATGATGAGCCGCCTGCGCCTCCCACGTTGCCGGAGCCACGCCCACGCTATCGCCCATCGCAACCGCCATCGCCGGCGACGTTGCTCAGCGGGCAGAATGCGCCAGTGCCGGCTCTACAACTCACCAAAGCCGAGCTGGCATCACTGTACGCTAATGCACTGCATAAGGGTGAAACGATCAAATTAGACGGCGGAAGTGACGACATCGGAGGCACCAGGGAGCCACTCACGGCGGCTGTACACGAGCTCGGGGCCGGGGCGAAATACAACATTAACGCGAAGCGTCCAGAAGATGGGTATTATTACTACTACTATCCGCTGAAGAGCTTCATGGATGAGATGGCCAGTTCGCCCAGTGGAGTCACGCTCAGTCAGGTGAGTCATTCTCCGCATTCCTTCGCACAAAAAACAAGAGCAACACTAAATGTGACATCGTGACATGATAATTGTTGATGTGTAATTGTATAATGTTTAAAGTACCGTTTTCAGCGTTAAGCACGCAATCTGGCTAATATTTCAAGGCGTTCAAGAATTTCACTTCTCACTGTGAGAACATGTGTAACAAACAAACAAACAAAAACATGTGCCATAACCGGATCTAGAACAGAACCGGCATTAAAATTAAAAATTTACTTTTTACTGGCTTTGAAACTCTCTAATCTTCTCTTTTGGGTTTGCGCAATATCTCGTATAGAATTCCAGTGCTAGTGCTGAGAAAAATGCTAAAAGCAGTAGAAAAACGGGCCAGTTTCAGACCGCTCAGACATTCAACACGCCGACGTTCCACCACACACCGACGTTCCACCACCCGTCGACGTACCAACATCATAAAGATCCATACTATCACACACATCACTCGCACCACGTAAGTTTAATGTCATTTTGTTGAATATGTAGGATATTTGTATGTTTCACTGTATGCAACCAAGTTATCACCCGCATGAATGGTGTGTTCCGTGTGGCTTGCACTAATCACGCACGCATTTCCTGTTTGTTTTGGCATGCAATATGCAAATAAAGGATGTGCTGGATTTGCAACCGCAGCACAACGTCCACATCGAGGCGCACCAAAAGAAAGGGCTGGAGCCGCTGTTCATGGCCATCTCGGGGTTCGTCGGCATGACAGTGATGTTCATCCTCTCCGTGCTCTTCCTGCCGAAGCTCAAGAAGCACAAGCCGAAGGGGTTGCGTGGCGAGGGACTGGCGGAGGAGGAGTTTTATGGCATTGCGCAGGTGGCGCTGGCGGCGATTGACGGCTACGACTGCGCGGAGCGCTTCGCCTGCGAGGCGGGCAAGACTGCGCATGCGTTCGGACTGCTGAACAATCGCTTCGTCAAGTGAGCAATATAAAATGCAAATTCAAATTTAATTGATACGGCACTGGCTTTTGACGTGAGCATGTTAGTAAAGCCTCGTACACATTAGGCTGAGAACCTCACAATTTTAGTCCACTAGCCGAGTACAAAAAACAGTAGTGTGTATAGCTAGTGTAGAAAGTGCGATTTTATGCATGCGAGTGTCAATGAGTTGCACAGCGAGTGTAGCAAAACACGAGCGCATAAACGCACTTTCTACACAAACTGTACACACTACTTTTTCTACGACAATCAAATTTTTATGTTACCTACGCAGATTCGTAAAGCGGATTGGTCCGTTCGCACTGGTGAAGCAGATCAATCGGGTGGGGAAGTACACGGACCGGAAGTACCGCTGCGCCGCCATCAGGTGCAAGCAGCGCACCCCCTCCACTCCGCCCGCGAAGCAGCCAACCACGCAAGCGCGCTGACATGCGCCGGAATCGTATTTATTTATTTATTCCTAAATGATGTAATTTTATTATATCAAAAAAGCAATATAATAGTCAAAAATAATATACAGTACAATACAAATATAAAAAAATAATAAATAAATATTTGTGTCCTAACAGCTATTCCTATCAATTATCATACTATATCATCATCATAATAGGGTATGTATAGGGTGACAGATGCAAATTACACTGGGCGCTTCACAAATGCAACGCAACAACACAAAATACAATGAATTGGACTTATATATGTACACACGATTACATTTAGTTAGACGGTGATAAGAAGTCAAAACTACGGCTATTTTGCACCTCGTCTTTGTAAGGAGTTGGGTTGGGGGGAATGACTGGTAACGTTGAAACACGTATTGCTCAAGCTTTGCATGCGGCAGTGGGTTAAAAATGCGTACAAAAATACAAAACCTACGCAAACTGATGCTGCATGGAAGATAAACACTTTTCAACGCTATCAAAATGGCGGACGAGGAAAATATCACCAGTACAACCACTGATCTGTATAAAACTTTATATAAAACTTTATACAGATCAGTGAGTACAACTCACAGATGCAATAGAAAAAGTTTACAAAGTCAATAAGTCAATGTATGTATAGAGTAACATTAAATTGTCAATAAAACGTAAAGTAGTAAAAGCTACTAAAATGGCGTCGTGTTTATCTTCCACCGCATTGATTGATATTCGTTTATGAATTATTTATACATAAATATGTTTAGTTTAGGTTTCGAAAGGAGCTACGTAAAAATGGAAAACACTGGAATGTGTATTGGGGTTGCCTACACACTGAGCATAGCAAAATATCATCCGCACCGTGTGCCTAATTATTATGCATTTATGAGTAAAGTGGTCTAGTTCTACGCTATCTGGTTATTTGAAATGCATCATCAACTAGTAAAATGTTAGTTACATGTTACACATAGTAAATTGAAGCACCACCTCACACTTTTTACATTTTGCATGTTTGGTTGCATACCATACAACCTTTTTAGTGGATTGTAAAATATCGAAATGTGCAATTTGAGTTTTGGTTTCGGTTTAAAATTAGCTCAGACTCATGATTTTCTTTCTGCCATTGAATAGACATTACCGTTACTCGTTAGAATATAAATTAGGTTATGTTTTTGTTTATGTATAATTGTAAATGTTATGGCACCCGATTAAATCGACTCGCGCAGCATTAACGCACACATTTATCATCAAAAATAGTCAATGCTCATTTTTGGCTTGAGATTAGGTTAGGTTAGGTTAGGGGAATGAGCAATTTGGTAGCGAATGCTGCTTGTAACTATAAATATGGCGCAGGCGCAATGTTTTCCCTAAAAAAAAATCACCTTTGGTCGTTGAGTCTCTCGTTCATTACGTTTTTTTTTTTGGTACGTGGGGAGAATTTGTACGTTGACAAAACGTATTTTTGGTTAAGCGCCATTTTGTTCTACCTGTGGGGAGGGGGGAGTGAATTATGTCTCGCAGAGGTTGTGTAGCTCCGCGTAGTTCACGATGGCTCGATGCAGAAATTCATATTGCGCCTGTTATAAAACAAAAACAAAAAGCATATTCAATAAAAGTAAAGGTCTGCTGACACAGTACGACTCAAGTCGCATGCCTCGCCCAAATACTTACATAGGTCGTAATCAGTTGCTGTCGCTGCGATCGCAGTTTCCGCACGGTGGTGAAGATATCCACGCGCTTCTCAATGCGCAGCTGCTGCACCAGCACGCTGAGCGCGACAAACATCGAGCTGCGATCGGCGCCGAGGTCACAGTGCACCACCATCGAGGTGGGCGTGCCGTGCTGCTGCAGTGCGCCATGCGCATGATCCACCAGCTCGATCAATCCGCGCGTGACCTCCGGCACCTCGCCATCCACCGTTGGCCAGCCGTGGTACTGCAGGTGGATCACGCGGAAATCGTCCCCATCGCGACTCTTCACGTACATCTCGCGCCGCGTATAATACGGACAGTTCTCCGACTGTACATACCGCACGGCGATGTGATCATAGGCGACGTCATCGTCCGGCCAGTAGCGCGGGCACTTTCCATCGCCGAGCTCCGAGAGCATCACCACAACGCTGATACCCTGCTCGGAGACCATGCGCCAAAAATCCGGTATAGTCGCGTCGAGTGGATCCTGCGCGATAATGAACGACTCCGAGTTGTCGTAGCCTTCGATGAATGACGCATTGATATACGTGGAGTGCTCCTTGCCGGAGAGCGGCGTCAAGATGACGCGGTTCCTGTCGTACGGCAGCACCGTATCGGAGCGATTCTTCTCGGCGTTTTCCTCCCCAGACGCAACCGAACAAGACTTGCGGTCTTCGTACGCGTTTTTAATATTCTCGAACTCCTCCTCCATGCGCGTCTTGTTCTTATCCTTCTCGCACTGCCGCAGCTTCTCCACGGTGGCCTTCAAATCGCCGGCGGGGATCTCAGTATCGCCATATTGCGCCACCTCCATCAACGCGCGATAGATGAAAATGTACTGTTTCAGCGACTGCACGAGGAAGTTGCGCTGGTGTCGCAAGTCGCAGATGGTGTTGAAGATGGCGACGTGCCCCTCCTCGCGGAGCTGCTGCAGAAGGCAGTCTAGCGCTACCAGCGTTCCGGTTCTCCCGACTCCAGCACTGCAATGTACCAGAATGCTTCCTCTTTCCGGCGAGTGCGCCTCATTCATGCGCTTGATGAACTTCAGGATGCCATGCGGGTGCTCCGGGGCCATGAAGTCCTTCCACACAAGATAGTGATACTGCGTGATGGTCCGCTCCTCCTTATCACGTGATCCGGCCCTGGAAATCCGCAGCTCCCGGACGATATAATCAGAAAAGCGCGTTTCCTGCACGTGATTCACGGTGATCTCCCCGAACACCTTATCCAACTCGCTCTTCTCCGGCCAGTACTTCGCACACTTCGTCTTGCTGTACTCCTCCAGGTTGGTGAGCATGAGAATGAGCTCCAAGTGCTGTTCCCAGATCATGCGCCAGAACTCATTGACGGTTGTATCCATGGGGCCCTGTGCGCAAATGAATTTCTTGCGCTCCTTATAGCCGAGGACGAAGTTGGCGTTGATGTAGTCCGAGCCGGCGATGCTGTCCACCTGCGCGATCTTCACGCGCGTCTGGTCGTAGCACTTGATGTCTGGGTAGCGGTTCTTGTAGACATTTTCGCGCGTGTCCGATGAGCGTGTGGTGCGATCGTTGAAGCGATCCGGTAGGAGTTCGAACTCCTGCTGAAAACCGTAGTCAGAGTCGCGATGGTGTTCGATGTACGCGGCGACCAGCTCGCCCTTGGTGATGGGGCACATGTCCGGCGGGTTGAGCGAGACTAGCCGCTGGCGGCCGCGGAGATTGCGCAAGGACGTGCGGAAGGTGATCATTTCGACAGCTTGCGCATGCGCTTGCTTTGTGTACTGGTGTAGGAGGCAGAGCGCAGTTAGGAGGAGCAAAGCGATAATGACCAAGCCGCAGAGGACTTGAACCACGAGACTCATGCTACTGGAAGGGGGCGCTTCGACGACTTCAGGCCCGGGGTGCATCATCATGAGATAGTTGCTATAGGCAGCCAATACAGCGCCCTCTTCCTTACCAAACACGATGATTTCCACAAAACTCGTGTAATTCGCGTTTATATCCAAGGTACCGTCGAATGGTGGCAGGGGTTCGGGGAGGGCGTTCTGGCGACGCACCCGGTTGCTTTCGATGAAGCTGACATTCTTCTCCGCACTCTCAGTGACGACTTCGTCGTCGACTCTTACCAGTTCCTTGAGCTCCTTAAGGAGCGTGTGTTCCTTGTGTTCGTGATGTTTGTCCCGTTCCTTGTCCTTCGGAGGATTCATATAAGGCCGCAACCCAATGCACTGCTCGCACTCATTGGCGCTGATGTTGTACACCATGTCATCCCCTAGAAACACCTCGTTGTGAAACGCGGCGCTTGTAAACATCTCTGCGACGTACGCCCCTCCCTTGGGCGTCCTGTGCGCCTCCTGATAGGACACCACATCGAGCTCCTCGGGACTGGGCAGCTCCGCCAGCTTTTGCTGCGCCTCCATCTTCACCAGATACACGCGATAGCAGCAGATCGGACCGTTGCGTTCGGAAACACGCGGCAGCGAAAGTTTGAAAATCCACTTGCCCTGCTCCTCCATCTTGCGCCAGGAAAACCGCGATAAGCGCTGCTTGTCCGGCACCGTCGGCGGCATCGTGCACTGCTTCTCCACAGGATCGCCATTCTTCTTCGTCTTCGTCATCGCTGAGATGCGCACCGTGTAGTTGGTGTTGGCGCTGACGTTGTAGAACTTCGCCTGGAGCGCCTGCTGATTAACGGAGGTAACCTTGGGGCCCCAGGTGCGCGTCTCCAGCAGGCCCTGCTCGTTAATGAACGACGCATTGCTCACCAGGTAGATGTTGTAGCTGACGATGGTGCCGTGCGGGTGGCCGGGCGGTTTCCACGCCACGAGCACCAGACTGGTCTGGCTAATATTATCGAAGCGGCATTCGACTTTCACGTGCTCCGGCGGGCCGGCGATGCCGTCCATGGTGGTGCCGTTCACCTGCTCCGACCACGGTCCGCACTCCTTGCTGTACTCGTTGCAGGCGGCCACCTGGAAGTAGTACGTGGTGGCGGCGGCCAGGCCCGAGAACATGTACAGATTCTCGCCAGGGTTCAAGCTGACCGTCTCCATTGGATCGCCCTCTAGCGTCTGGCTCTTGAGCTTGTAGCTCTGCACGTAGGCAACCAAGTGTTCGGGCGGCTCCTTCCACGATATCGTGATTGTATTTAATGTCAGCCCAGTTACCTTCACCTCGGTGGTGAAGATCGGCTCCTCGCGCAGCGTCTCCGTTAGCTCGCTCACCGAGTATGGACTCTCCCCTTCCGAATTCACCGCGTTGAGGCGTATCACGTACGTGGTGCTCGGCTCGAAGTAGTCTGAGAGTACCCAGGAGCGGTTATAGCCGCCTATGACGTCCTTCGTGTAGAACCAGTTCGTATCGTTGAGGCTCTTAAACTGCACGTTGTATCGCAGGCTGTGCGGCTCGTTGCCGTCATTCACCGTCCAGTTCAGATAAATCTTACGCATGCCAATAGCCTTGACAAAGTCCAAGCTCACCTGGGGCTTGTCCAACACGAGAATGGCGATGTCGTGCGTGTCGTTGTTGCCGAAGACGGTGCGCGCAAAGCAGGTGTACGTGCCGTTGTCCTTCTTAGTCACCTCGTTGATGATTAACGCCACCTCCTTCACCGTCGCGTTGACCTGCCGCAGCACGATGGTCTCCTGATGTGCGGTGATGAGAACGCCGTCCTTCATGAAACCGATCGCCTCCAGCGGATAGCCCGCGATAAGGCAGGCCACCTCTGCCTTCTGGTGCAGCTTGGTGTTGATCGACCCCGTCCAGTTGAGCACAGCCGGCGGGAGCGTCACGTTCAGCGTGACCTTGGAGATGTCGATCTCCTCCGCTTGAATCGCATGGCAGGTGTACACGCCGGAGTGCAACAAATCCACGCTGAGGATGTGCACGATGGAGACCTCAAGTTTGCTGTGCTTTTGCGGGTTGATGTTCTCCGAGTCGTGCTCTATGATGTATCTGAAATTTTAAAACATTAGTGGGTGAGATAAAGGGAATAAAACAAAAAGGAATTGAATATAATACCTGCTGTTGTCGGTGATATTCTCGTCGTTGAACGTCCACCAGATCTTGCTCTTGATCATCTTTGTCTTGCAAATGATGCTGACGTTTTGTCCGAATGGCAGCTGCGTGGCTTCATAGTTCCCAAGCACTTCTATGGTCGTATTCAACTCCAAATCCACATCTGAATATGAATCACACAAAAATTACACACTCGAAACGATTCAAACAAACGAAGAAACAAAAGCACACGGCTTTATAGTATGCAACCAAGTGCGCAAGTTTACCCAGGCGCGTAAGGCACGCAATCTCATTCGCCGGCCGCTAAAACCGCAATCGCAACCAAACTATCGCGATGCGCGGAATAAATCGCAACGCAGCCCTGCGTCAGCCGCTGAAACACCACCTCGCTTTCATGATGCACGTTTTACCACTCACCAATAGGATTTCCCAGGGCAATGTGTATGTCGCCGAGGAGAACGAAAAGCAGCGCGGCTCGAATGAGCCACAGGGCTGGGCTGGGAAACATGGCGATGCAGCTTGCGCTGTTTTGCGACGCACAAATGCAATGAGACTCAAGCCGACCCACGGAGCTCACTGGGGCATTATCACCGCCACCGGTGAGAACTACACCACTTTTCTGTGAGGTTTGCGCGCACTAATCGCAAGTTATCGGCCCAAACATCGTTGTTTTCATGCGCGCAACCCGGCCACCATTTTACATCAACAAGACCACTGTGAACGAAGACAGGTGACTATCAGAAAGAGAGCAAGATTGTACAACGGTTTGATATAGACAACCAAATATACAACTATACAAAAAATCATAAAATAAGGCAACAAAGCATCTTAAACAATACAAAAACTTGCAAAATTGTATATCAAACATTTTGCATGATTAATTACAATTATAATTATTCATATTTTTTGCTAATGCATTTCTATATTTTTTTATGTATACTTGGTTGCATACAATATAACAATATTGCAAGCTTCTAATGTCAGTGTCACAGTGTCAGACCCGGTAAACATCTTCTCGTCAGTCGGTATTTCTTTAAATGTGAATTTCATAGCGATAAAATGCATTCCAATCGCTTTACGCTGGGCTTTATATTCCTCCTGGGCGTCTCTATCCGCTGGTGTCTTGTAAACAGTCAATATCGTCAGAATATTCAAGATCGCATCGAAATAACCACACCTTTGAACTCCATCAAGAGAGGTACACTTTACACTCACTTTAAAACCAAAAAAATCAACATTTAAACATAAAATCTTCCATTGAAGAACGCCCCAATTCATAATCTCTCTTTAAGTGTTAATTTTTCAATGTTTCATTGTATTTTTCAGTAATTGAAGGGCATTATCGAGCATCTCTTGGCATCAATCCATATGAAAGTGACATTCTGCATGAGAGTCCAATCCACTTGAAATTCTACTCATTTCTAATCAGAACACTGGGTGAAAACCTGCCAGTGGCATTCATCCTGGCAGACATCATCACTGCCATAGGATTGTACTTATTTTCCAAGAGATACATGCTGCAATTGTTCATTGAGCAAGAACTAGAGAAGCACACCTATGCAAAGGACTCAGCTAATCAGCTGTTGAGAGGCAATGATCTCTTGCTGCCGCCGCTGTACACGGTGATTGTGTTCCTGCTCAATCCATACACAATTTTTAACTGTGTTGCCTGCACAACAAGTACTTTCAGTAATCTTGTGATGACTTGGTTTCTAGTTGGTACAATTTACAGTAAGTTCAGTCTATGCAAAAACAAATTGTATGTATATTTGGTTGCCTATAGTAGGCCACCATTATTAGCTTGGATAGATCCGTCTGAAAGACTTTTTTACAAGTTTTATTGTGTATTCTTCAGATAATTGGGTGTTGAGTGTTGTGACATTAGCACTCAGTGCTTTTCAGTCGTTCTACCCTTTGGTGTTGATCTCACCACTGTATTTATCCTTCTACAAGGGAACCAAAAGTATAGTCAAAGCAAGCCTGGTTGTGATTGCTGCGTTATTAGCACTTTCCGCTTTAATGGTGCTTTCGAAGGAGATCAACGGCAGTTGGAAGTTCCTGGAAGAAACTTTCGGCTTCATGTGAGTTAGTCCTGCTTAAAACTAACGTGAAGTGATGAAATTGCTCCTAGTCTGCAGGTAAATGATCAGCAACCGAATGTCGGCGTATTCTGGTACTTCTTCATGGAGATGTTCGAACATTTTCGCCTGCTGTTCCTCTGGTCATACCAGATGAACGTGACCATTTTGTATCTGGTGCCGCTGAGCATCAAATTCCGACGGGATCCGTCGCTGCTCGCCGCGTGCTTCATCTCGGTGATCACCATCTTCAAGTCATATCCGAGCATTGGCGACTTTGCGCTCACGCTGGCGCTGCTGCCCAGCTGGAAGCATCTCTACAATTGCATGCAGCAGATTCTCATCAGTTGCGTGACCATCGTCGTGACGACGATTCTAGCGCCAATTCTGTGGGATCTGTGGATTTATTGGGGCACGGCGAATGCGAACTTCTTCTTCGGCGCGACATTGGCGTTTGTCACTGCGCATATCTTCATCGTAACGGACATTTCGTTTGCGTATTCGAAACGTGAGTATTTGCTAAAGTTTGGCAACTGTCGGAAGATTAATGGGAAGGACGCCAAATTAGTATTGGAGTGATGTTTTTTGTCAAGAAAATAAAGAATAAACAAAAGTTGATATATTTTTAACGGTTCGACGAGATTGGTCAATATAATCATGCCCAGTTTGAACGCGCAGTTCATATCCCCGCGTTGTGATTGGTGGAGATGTTTCGTTCGGCGTTGATCGTGCAGCGTCGGGCGCATAGGAGCACTGCAGTCGTCTCATTTGCTTGGCGTGCCGCGCGCGATCAATTCTTGTTTTATCACTTATCAGGCGTCAACCACGGTTAGAATTTCGAACGGTAAGTACAGAGTAGCCGTTATATACAAACATTACATCATGCATAAACAAACGACCGTACGTCTAACCTGGAATCTGTTCCGCGCGCAGTCTGATATTAGCGCGTCGTGTCGC
>JARJDQ010020796.1:0-13263 GCA_030264215.1 Geostiba sp. GC000077
AAATATTTGCGAGGCGAGGGTGGAGTAATTTATTAACAAGGTCAATGTCTACCCACCAACAAGTAATAGCGATCACTAACTGTGTTTGTCGTAGACCCTACCATGGACATGTTTCAAGCTATTGGCTCTCTTCAGCATGGTGCCAGATTGACAATGATCACAGCAAGCCTCTCACTATATCAAGAACCTGTAATCAATTCACACCAAAGACAACCTGTTGGTGATGGGTAGACATTGAATTACACTGTTATGAGCAGCTTACACAGTTTCTGGCCTGTGCATAAAGTATTGTACGCCACTCTTGCGTTATTGGCTTTTCCCGTGCTCGCTCTATAAACGCTCGCACGTTAAAAGCCCAATAACGCTACTTGTTGCGTAAAATACTATAAAACTTACTTTCCCGAATAACCTTCCTAAATTTTTGAAGTATATGTTATAAAAAACGCCAAATACGCACAGCCAACCTTAACGTTTTTAAAACTATGTTTGAAGGACACGCACGCAAGGATTATTAACAGATACAAGTCTAATCATATGCTGCGCGGTATTCACTATACGCTGGACCCGAGTTACATCCTGTCCTATGGGTACGATGGCATCGTGATATTGCACGATGCCAATTTCGAGGTCAAAAAGGTGCTGGTGCCGCACCATCGCTTCGATGGCGGCGTCCTCAATTGCGCGTACGATCCACACAACCAACGGATGTTCACCCTCGGCAGGGATGGCTTGCTCATGTGCAACGCGCTGCCTGGGGCGCAAATTTCCACGAAAACCCAAGCTGTGCTCTATGCAAAGAGCGAAGAACTTGCTGATATGTTTAAAACACCGACGATTGGATTCAACCCGAAAGGTGAAACAACTTTTTCTACGACCACCTGTAAAATTACTCTCACATCTAGAATCGCACTCTCGCTCTCACTCTCACTCTCAATCTCATTCACATGGTATCAACTGTTTTAACCGGTTTTAACAGTTTTGACGTCTATCCTTTCATTTTTACGTTTTTCAGGAATTTACGAAGGTGTTTCGTGGTTGGAATACAAGAACCTAATGAAAATCGAAGCTGAACGCCTGCAATATCAAGCGCAACGCAAGAAAATCGTCGAAACCTTCAACGCGCTGAAGAAGAAAGCGGTGATCCTCCTCAATCACAACCTTGAGGGACCCAAAAACGAACGCTTGGAGCTGCAGGATTTCAATCTGGATTTGCAACGCAAAGAGGACTTGACTCGTGCTTCCGTGTATCAGTGCGAAAAGCTAAAGATCTACCTCGATCGATACATTCAGGACCAGGATCGTATTAGTGCGATGATCAAGGAAAAGTGCTGGGACCCGATCGACGAGCCCACGAAGAACCTGTGGGCGATTTTTGGTAACTTTGATGTGCAAAGTTATGCTGTGCTGCCGCCAGATATGGATGAGAGGGAAAAGCTGGAACGTATCGTTGGTTATCGGGAAATTGAGGATATTTGCGCCAAGGATGACAGTTTCAAACCGTGGACGTACCTCACACAACAGTAAGTTGAGGTTAGGGTTGCGGTTAGAGGTTAGGATTAGAATGTGTCTGTTTTGTGAGCTAGGCAGAAGGAGCAGCTGCCGAACGCAGTGCCAAAGTTGAGCACGGAGAAACCGCTGGAAAATGTGCGCTTTTCTTTGGACGACGATGCGGACATTACGTCCGAGAGCTACATCAAGGAGAAGGAGGACGAGTTCGAGACGTATGTGGCGTTCTTCGGGTCGTCGGTGCCATTGTACATGAAGCTGGTTGATTCGCCGTACGAGCAGCAGGAGGTGCAGACTTTCCTGCAGCAGGAATGGACTTATACGATTTCTTTGGTGATTATTCAGTAGATGAAATATGTCGGTTCTAGGCCACGACTGAGTTTGACTTGAGACTTGAGAGGTTGGTATTTTTTGTAGGATCATCAACAACAACTACGCGACTACTTCAATCAGGAGTTCGAGCAAACGGTGCAGCAGAAGGTGAAGGAAATGGGGAACATCATCGAGCGCAACGCACGCCTGCGCTACATCATCGCCGAGATGAACTACTTCTCGCTGGAGCAGTACGACATCAATCCGATCGATCCATTCTGGAAGCAGGACGAGACGCCGGAGCTGATCACCAAGGTGGACAACAGCGAGGTGGGCATCCTGCCGTACATCTCGCCCAGCGAGCAGGCGTTTCTGGACGCGCGCGCGGCGGAAGAGGAGCGCGCCCGGCTGCTGCTGCTGGCGGACGACTTCAAGGAGCGCGCGCTGATGAAGATGATGAACGGCGTGCTGGAGGTGCGGTGGGAGGATGAGCTGAAGCGCGAGGTGCCCAAGCCGAAGTGCATGCTGGAGAAGGCGCCGGAGAACTACAACGAGGAGGACCTGCGTGTCATCCGCGACTACGAGGAGCAGGTGGTGTTCATGAGCAGCGAACGCAACCGCTACAAGACCATCCTCGTGGCGGAGTACACCAAGGTGGGCAATCAGCTGCGCGAGGGCGTGCGCAAGTTCAACGATAAGGTGCGCGATCTGCTCGTGAAGAAGATCCAGATCGATGGGGCGCTGAACAACGAGCAGCTGCGGATGCATCGGCTGAGGGTGCGCGGCGCCAAGAGGAATGATGCGAACTTGGCGGAAAAGGCAGCCGAGTACGTTAATAGTGAGAGCGCGAGCGAGAGCGAGAGAGTAACAGCGAGAGCGAGAGTGAGAGTAACAGCGAGAGCGAGAGTGAGATTGAGAGTGACATCGAGAACGAGAATTAGCTTGAGAGTTAGCATGAGAGTGAGAGCGAGAGCGAGAGTTAGCGTGAGAGTTAGCGTGAGAGTGAGAGCGAGACTTTATTTGCAACGAAATGATTGTTTCTAGAGAGGAAGTCCTTATTAATGACAGGAAAACCGAAGAGATGGCAATACTGATTGGCAGTTTAAACTTCTACGAAGCCGACCTCAAGGCCAACATGGAAATGCTTCTTTTGAAGGAGCGCATTATTGAGAAGTCGTTCAAACGCGAGTTTCAAGATTATTCACCCGCGCAGTTTGAGGTTTTGCAGAAACTCTACAAGCAAGTACCTAAAAAAAAAATCATAAATTCACTACAAATAGTGTATGTGGCGACACCTAGCGGCAGCAGGCCGAACTTTCTATACGGCACCTGCGTAGACATACCCAGCAACAGATGTCACCACTAACCACAATTTATTTTCTATTTTTAGAAAACGTCCTCGAGTTAACTTCAAAGTGATTACCTCGGCGTGCAGCGTGCAGGAAATGGCGAAAGTGGTCGCCAGCAACGCGCGATCGATGATCCTCTTCGGCGAGCCGCTGGAGTTCCTCAAAGGGCTGGAATTAATGGACAAGTACTTTGGGATTCCCCCCATTATCGATGAGGCGTTGTTCAATAACTTGGTGCGCGTGCGCCGGCTGAAGATCGAGAGCGAATTGAAGGTCGAGACCAAACCAATGCGCTGTACAAGATTAATTAGCATGAGAGTGAGAGCGAGAGTGAGAGCGAGAGCGATAGTGAGAGCGACAGTGAGAGTGACACCGAATTTAAATCGTTTGTTTTGTGCAGGTGCGCGCATGCCAAATGGAAATCGTCGAAGCGGAAACGACGCAGCAAATGTACCATGCGCATCACTCCAAGTGCCGTGAGCAGGGGGTGCAGCTTCTGCAGAATGTCGACAGGGTGCGCGCGCAGAAAGTGGCGGACATGCTGAATCTCGAGGTGCAGCTGGTGCTCAAACAGGCGTTCGTCGAATTGGTGCGCACCGGCAGCCTCTCCGACTTCACCGACGCAATTCTGGTGAATCGCAAGGACGTAGAGGACATCAACGCCGTAATACAGGCCACCGGCGCACTCAAGATCAAAGCCATGCGCAATGCGCTGCAATTCCGCAAGGAGATCATGATCAAGGAGTGGCAGCACACCAAGAAGAAGATGGAGATCGCCGACTTGGAGCACGAGCTGGTCGATATTGCCAGCATTAAAGTATGTTTGGTTGCCTACAATTAATACTCTCACTCTATCGCATTTCCTGTGACAGTTGACGAAGGAGATCCAGCAATTCCTCAAGATGCGCAGCAGCGGCGTACAGGAGAAGACCATCGCCTTCGAGCACGAGCTGGAGCTGCTGAAGGAGCGCTACCAGCGCCAGATCGGGCAGCGCGCCTCCGAGGTCGACGACCTCAAGCTAAATCTGCAAACACTCACCTTGGAGAACGACCACCTGAACAGGGAGATTCAGCGCGTCAACATCGACGTGTGCGAGGCGAACCTCTCGGTGGACCCCACGCTGGACGTGCGCGAGCGCCGCTTCATCGACATGCGCATTCAGGCGAACCTCAAACGCTCGCGCCTGGTGAACCAGATCCAGGTGAACCACCATCAGATTTTGGTGCTGCAAGCCGAACTGGAGCTGTGTCGGTTGCGCACCGTGCCGATTCTCGACTACAAGGTCGCGGAATAACGAATAACTGAAACGGTGTGCACGTTTGGTTGCCTAGACCAGCCGAAAAGCGAGTGAACGAAAAAATAAATGTATATTTGGTAAATGCATATCTCTATGGAGTAAACGTTCTCATTTCGCTGGTGCTTGCTTGGAGCTTGGTATGTCTTTTATAATGGTGAACTATTCGGTATATCGTTAAGAGGTTATGTTTAACATGATTAGAAAAATAGTGCATTCCCTGCGACACAAGTTGCAGCATCGCCAGCATTGAATATCACCTTTTACGCCGTCGCCGCCATTTTGAACTATCACATTGTTTCAACATTCAACAATCTGTTCGTTACTTTGTTACTTAATTAACACTAAAAGAGCTTAAGTAAGTCGTTTTTGACATGATAAATCTGTACATATGTACAAAACATAAACATTGCTACGGATTCAATCTAAGACGTACGTTGTGATGCGGTGTAAGGACTGTAAGGTGTTGGCATGCGTTTGGAACGCTTGGCAATTCGCTAATTTGCTTAGGCAAGTGTTAATGGCTAGGCGCCCGGCTGAATTTCGGCAGGCAAATGCCGAACTTCGTCTCGATGCCGGTGAAGATCGGCTGCGCTACGGAATATCCGCCAACGTGGTCGGGATGCCGCGATTTCTGCTCGGCGTCCATTACCTTGAGCTCCGACCCAGATGGTCGTCTAAACAACGAAAAAACACAATCATTACATTCAACAAACAAATCATATCCTAACATTGACGTTAGGTTGAAATCTTGAAATATTGAGTACCTTGTATATACACGACGCGGTTAGCATTGTAAAAGGCAAAATTTGATATGATCAAAGTTCCATATAATCACAAGTTTGATTTTTGTGGAATTTTTAATGTGAAAATGTAATGTTCTAGATTTTGTGCGGCGGCCATTTTGATTTTCGTTGTTTTGTGCTATTTTACGCTGCGCAACAGCTTGTACTTACGTTCCGCCGAAGTCTATGTATAGGTAGCGCTGCAACAGCTCGTAGGTGAAGAGCGTCACACCGAATTGTGGCGATGAGCGGAAAACACGAGCTGAAAAACATCAGAAACACTCATTTTCATATAAAATCTAAAGAAACAAATATCAAAACTTTAAGTGCATGCCAACAGATGTCGCTTCTACATGCGCAAAAGTAAGGCTGTGTTCACACGAGGCGATTTGAGTTGCACTTCGCACGAGAACAAGTTTTTACCTGTTGCGCCCTTCCAGAAGGCTCGCGGTCCCTCCTCGGCGTAAATCTTCCTCGCCGCATCCATGATCCCCGTGTAGGTGGTCTGTCCCTCGCGCGCAACGACCTGCAGCCGCGTCTTTATGACGTCCGCAGGCGTAACTAGCGAGGCGGCAGGAATACCGGACACAGCGCCGGCCAGAAGCAACGTGAGCGGACTGTTGTACCCGCTCTCGTCCGCCATCGCCGCTTTGGTATGCGCATACATCGGGAAGTAAATCGCGCTGAAAGGCACATCGCGCATTAGGCAGGCGCGTGCGCCTTTGTACAGGCCCATCAGGCCCAGTTCCTTCACCACCGGCCATGCGCGCACTTTGCTGCCGCCGGCGATTTCCCCCGCCACCTGCAGCCGAATCTTCACGATCTCCAGCGGATTTGTGAAGATCACCTGACAACCGCCAGCCTGCGAATCATACAAGAGTATATAGAGTGAGTGTTTTTTTTTTACATTTGAAGATTAGAGATCATGTAGGTCACGAAGATCACTTACAAAGCCACCGGCGAATATTTCACCCGACAGAGGAATGTTGCCGTGTTTATCGTAGAATTTGTCGCGGATGAAGTCGTTGGCGGTGAGCTTGATGGCTTTCTCCGGCGCCACGCCGAGCAGTTGCGGCACCAGGCCACGATACAGCCCGAAGACGCCCTCGTGTCGTATCACCTTCTTGAAACAATCGATGCTGTTGCGATACATTAATTCGCCGACGAATGAACCGGTGCGCTGGTTCTGCATGCGTGTTTTCACCAGATCGATGGGATACACAGCCGTTGCGCCGACAGCTAAGAAAAGTCACCAGAAATCTTAGTGTTACGCTTATAGTTCGCAGAAAAAGGCTTCACCTCCTGCAATGGATCCGAGGGAGAAGCGGTAGGCGCTTTCCAGCATCTGAATCACGACGCCACGATCTTCAGGACCCTAAAAAAGGAATAATATGTTTCAAAACTTGATTGTGCTGAAAAAAGGTAGGCAATCAAATGTGCAGAGTAAAAAATTTAGCTCTTCTCTCAAAAATCATAATTGCACCGAAGAGGTAGGCAACCAAATATACCCGTTACAACGACGACTGACAGTGCCTCCGTAAAAAATTGCATTTTCCTTAAATTAACGTAAATTACTCTTGCATCCCGTTCAAAACTACGCGAAACATTTAGTTTGCAAGAAAGTCTTTGTATTGTGATAAAAATTACGGCAGAATTCAGTCGTTAAAGTTTTACTTTATCCTGTGTAAAAGTTCTCAACAAATGTAACCTCAAAATGAACTTGTAGATTTCGCTCCCCTCCCAAAATGATGATTGTTGCAAAGAGGTAGGCAACCAAATACAGGCGTTGCAACTACGACTGGCAGTGACTCGGTAAGATAATTGCATTTTCCGTAAATTAACGTCAATTACTCTTGCATCCCGTTTAAATCTATACGAAACATTTAAACATGCATTTTGTCTTGGTATTGTGATAAAAATTACGCCAGAATTAAGTCGTTAACGTGTCGATTTCGTGCGTTAAAGTTTCAAGCGGCCAATCTAACCTAGAAAATGTGCGTACAAATCGCGTAGAAATTGTTTGAGTGTTAAGGTGTGTTCATTACTCACCGATACAGCGTGAATCTCAGCCAATCGATTCGTGATCTGCTTGAAATACTGTTCGGGGGCAATCGCGCTGAGATCATTGTAGACGATTCTCCTAGAAGGCACAAAATATTAATGACATCAAAGGAAGTCAAGGGAAAAGTGCGAAGTACTTGAGCATTATACGGATGGGATTGTTAAATAATGCATATTTACGTCCGTGTTTGGCCTTTCCGGCGATACTGACCCGTCTGCACGTCCATGGCGTGCATTTATCAGGCTGAACCAAGTGAGGTAAGTGCAAGCAATGAAAAATAACCACAAGTTTAGATGACGATTCTAACCTCAATTCGAATCGTGGAGGTGGAGGGTAAACAAAAAGTGTGAGTGTTGGGATGCCTACCCAGATTGATGTAGAACGTCGCAGAGTTGAAACAAAATGTCGACCTCCAAGGGCGTCATCTGCGACATCGCCTGCGCTGAGTGCATAAACTCCTCCTTGCTGACCTCCTGGTTGCGATGGCCGTGTGTGACGTTCAGATAGATGCGCTTCGCCAGCTCCATGTTGTTCAGCAGCGCATTGAAGGCGATGAAGTACGGGAAGCTCACCTTGTGCCCGGTTTGATTCCCACTGGCTGTCTGCGCAGACCCAACACACACATTTATACCTTTTGAGCAGCGTACGCAAAGGCAATCAATTTTTGGCGGCCATTACACGTGTTGTCGCCTATTTATTTATAGCCGAGACTATACCCCACCTCAATAAGATGCGATTGCACCTGCTTGGTCAGCAGGTGGCTCTTGATGTTGATCATGATGTCCTGGAAGTCCAGCTCGGAGATGAAGCCGGTGCCATCCTTGTCCGCCTTGCGGAAGCCCTCGATCGCGTACTCCTCGTGGAAGTCGTGCAGGAACTGGCTGAATTCCGAGTAGCTGATCGCGCGCTGCTTGTTCCGCCCGAAGTACAGCTGGATGAAGGGAGACTCCATGTTGAACGGGATGCGCTCGTGCAGAAGCGTCTTGCGCATGACTTCCACGAACTCCGCTGCAAAACCATGCTCAAATCACCAAATCACCATTGCAGAACATTTTTATTGCCGAGATTGGTCGAAGTTGATCGAGGTATATTTTGTTCCCTTCAGCGGTAGGCAACCAAATGTACTATAGTTTGCGATGCGACTTGCAGTGATACGGTTAGTAAATTGCATTTTCCACACAAATTATCCTTGAACCACGTGCAAAACTACGCGAAACGTTTTGATTGACACTTTGTCTTCGTCTTGTGTTAAGAATTACGGCAGAATTCAGTCGTTAACGTTACTTTTTCTTGTTTTATATGTTTCTCAACAATTCTAACCTACAATTTACTTCTATATTTCACTCCCTTGCCAAAATAATTATTGATTCGAAGAGGTAGGCAATCAAATGTACACGTTACAACAGCAAGTAGTCGCCCGGTAAGAAATTAACATTCTTCGATGCTCCACCGGAGTAATCCGAGATCCCCTTCATAACTAGGTAGGAATATTTAGATTGATTATTTCTCTTCGTCTTGTGATAACAATTACTGCAGAATTCAGTCGTTAACTTTAATTTTTCTTGTTTTATAAGTTTCTCAACAATTCTAACCTACAATTTACTTCTACATTTCACTCCCTTCCCAAAATAATAATTGATTCAAAGAGGTAGGCAACCAAATATACACGTTACAACAGCAAGTAGTGGCAAGGTAAGGAAATAACATTTTTCGATGCTCCACTGGGGTAATCCGGGATCCCCTTCACAACTAGGTAGAAATATTTAGATTGACTCTTTCTCTTCGTCTTGTGCTAAGAAGTACGGCAGAATTCAGTCTTTAACTTTACTTTTTCTTGTGTTAAAAGTTTCTCAACAATTCTAACCTACAATTTACTTCTACATTTCACGCCCTTCCCAAAATATTGATTGATTCAAAGAGGTAGGCAACCAAATATACACGTTACAACAGCAAGTAGTCGCCCGGTAAGAAATTAACATTTTTCGATGCTCCACCGGAGTAATCCGAGATCCCCTTCACAACTAGGTAGAAATATTTAGATTGACACTTTCTCTTCGTCTTGTGATAAGAATTACGGCAGAATTCAGTCGTTAACTTTACTTTTTCTTGTTTTATAAGTTTCTCAACAAATCTAACCTACAATTTACTTCTACATTTCACTACCTTCCCAAAATATTGATTAATTCAAAGAGGTAGGCAACCAAATATACACGTTACAACAGCAAGTAGTGGCACGGAAAATAACATTTTTCGATGTTTCACCGAAGTAATCCGAGATCCCCATCACAAGATCACAACTAGGTAGAAATATTTAGATTGATTCTTTCTCTTCGTCTTGTGATAAGAATTACGGCAGAATTCAGTCTTTAACTTTACTTTTTCTTGTGTTAAAAGTTTCTCAACAATTCTAACCTACAATGTATTTCTACATTTCGCTGCCCTCCCAAAATAATGATTGATCCAAAGAGGTAGGCAATCAAATGTACACGTTACAACAGCAGGAAGTGGCCCGGTAAGAAAATTAAAATTTTCACTCAAATTACTCCAGGATCACGTTCAAAACTACGTGAAATATTTAGATTGAATCTTTATCTTCGTCTTGTGATAACAATTACGGCATAATTCAAGCGTTAACATTACTTTTTCCGGTGTTAAAAGTTTCTCAACATTTCTAACCTACAATGTACTTCTACATTTCACCGAGCATTTCACTCCCTTTCCAAAATAATGATTGCTTCAAAGAGGTAGGCAACCAAATATACACGTTACAACAGCAATAGTAGTGGCCCGGTAAGCAAATTACATTTTACGACTTTTAAATCAAATTACTGCAGGATCCAGTTCAAAACCACTCGAAATATTTAGATTAACTCTTTCTCTTCGTATTGTGATAATAATAACGACTAAACGTCGTCGTTAAAGCGACTATTTCTTGCGTTAAAGTTTCATAACTAACCTTCAAAATGTGCTTACAAACGTTTACAAATTGTTTATTTCTCAGCTAAAATCCAAATTTTAAGAACTAGGACGCAAATACTTACAAAAACTAACAACGCCATTGCCATTGGTGTCGAAGAGCTGAAACGCCGTCTTGTACAGCGCATCTGGGAAGCACAGCAGCCCCTCAAAAGCCTGGAACTCCGCATAGCTGATGAGATTGTCCTTGTTCGTGTCGACAATGCCAGCGAGCAATCGCACCGAGTCCAGGTTGACATTATCGCCCTCAAATAGCTTGAGATATCGCCGCACGAAGTCATCAGCGTTCATGAAACGCTCGCCGTTCTTCTCAATCGACGCATACTTGTTGAAGATCGCGTGCAGTTGGTCAGGATTTGCACGTTTTAAATAACCACCACCCTAAAAACACGAACATAACAGTAAAATTAGGAAAACAGGTAAAAACACGTTTAAAAAGTGAAAATAGTGCCGAATGGGTGAATGAGTAAATGAAAATGTTTGTCCTTTGTGTAATTGTTA
This sequence comes from Geostiba sp. GC000077, assembly GCA_030264215.1. Lineage (NCBI taxonomy): Eukaryota > Metazoa > Arthropoda > Insecta > Coleoptera > Staphylinidae > Geostiba > Geostiba sp. GC000077. Next base: position 10,787 of record JARJDQ010020796.1, read on the forward strand.
TTGTGTTATTATTATTCTCAACTCAAGTTAAAAACTTAAAATTAGAGCAACCTCGTCTGGCTCCTGATTACTGATGCTCTGCTCACTCGACATTGGAGTTTTCACTTTCACAATTTGCATCTACACCTGCACTCTGCACCAAAAGTTATTCCAAATTCCCACAATTATTCTAGTATGGTTTATCATCAAATTTTAGGTGAGAAAAGTTTTGCAGGCCCGGACCCCGAATTGGCAATGATCACGTTTTTGCGACGCCGCACGATCGCACAAGGAAAGTGTGAGTGGAAAACTGTGCGGCGAGCGTCCACGACTGGCATTGTAAAATACTAAAATTACATTCAATGCGGTGCGAGGCACAACGATCAAAAAAACACAAGCGCATACAAGCGCATACACAAACGATAAGACGTTTAAAGTTAAGTAAGTAATGCGCTAGTAATCTAATAGGCATAGGCCAATAGGAATGCAGTAAAAAGTAAAATGCACCTCATGACCACATCAACATTAAATCAAGACATAAACTCGAGGTTTTATATGCTTCAGCTGACGATTCGAGTGATGACCTGACGTAAGATTCAACATTTTTACTTCTTGTCACTTCTTTATTCTTTCAAACGTTTTTTTTTTGTTGCTAAAAATGTCAACTTTGAGATTCTAACGCCCTGTATATAAATGCCTATGCATGCGTTGTTCCGTTGTTCCATTTCATTGAGTCAGTGCTGACTGTGACACAGTGACTTAATTTAGGACTAATCATCTCCTCGCCGAGCACGAGCAGGAGATGACGTCGTAAATTAAGTGTTTTCTCGCTTTGTTTGTCGTTCGTCGGGCGCGTTGCGAGTGTTCCGACTTGCAACACTCTTGCAACACATGCAACACAACAACACATCAACACGTGAATTTCCCGCGTGTTGTTGATGTGTGTCGTGAGCGCTGCTGGCCTACTGGTTGCATCACAAACGTTTTGTTTACACGCGCCGACTGCGCGATTAAATCGTTTGCTACGCGAATCACGAATCACGAATTTCGGTCGAAAAGTTTAACTTACAACGCTTTCAGTTTCAGCAATGGATCGCAGGATCGGTAATGCGTTTGTTTACAATTTGCATTATTTACTACTTGTATGACCACCGACGCGTTGTTACATAGTTTGCAAGCGCCGGTCAATGAAGGAGAGTTAAATTAGGAAATCGACAGGTGTTTTACGCTGTTGTCACTGTCGATTTTCATTTGGACGCGCTTCAAATGCGCTAAATATGCCAGAAAACTTTTAAGCAATGCAATTATTTGTTGTTAAAGTATGCACAACTCGCTAAATGGTAGGTTTTTAATTGGCAAATTGTTGTAGTGGATGCATGCGAAAATAGTGAATATTTCCATTTTAAAAGCAAAACTGGTAACATTTTATGCATTTGTAAACAAAATAAATCGCATAACAGTGTAGGTGGCGCCCTCTGTTAGTCAGACGAAGTACCAACGCAATTTCCAAGTTTTTCTTTATTTTATTTTTTTATTTTTTACAGCTTTCGAGCTTACATAAACAATTAACCTGTTTTTCAACATTTTTAAGGTTATGCATTGAATTTTAGATTTTCTTAATTTTACTAAAAAGTTTAACACAGTTTAACATTAAAAAGAAACAAGGAAGTACTTTTCGATGCCAACAGATGGCTCGTCATACACTGATTTGTGATTTATACAGTGTGTTGCAAACAAATGACAATCGCTCGTTGGTAGAATTTTGATGGTATTTTTACGTTGTTTCGTATGAAATTAGTGTTGATTGTGTGAGAAAAATAGTGTTTAGTGCGGCCCGGCTCGAGGTTTGTGCATTTTGTGATAAACAAAGAGAAATTGATTTATCAAAACTATCAAAAGTTATATGCGCACGACTTTTCATCAAATAATGTCTGATTACATGTTTATTTTTATAGGTTTCATGAGCAATGCAATTTAATCAATCAATCAATGGATTATTGGATTTAAATCACCGAAAAGAAAAGAGAAATCAAAGCTACTAAAAGCCATATTTCCGTCAAGATCGTCGAGATCAAGGTTAATGTCATCGTCGGCCATGAATTCACGAAATTCATAAAAATCCAAGGAAAAAAAGTATACTACAGGTATTGTTGGTCGTGCGATGCTTTCAATGCTGCACCTGTCGCAGGCACGCAAGCTACGCAAGTTATAGCATGCCAAATCGCCGCTGATCGCTGCCTAGCACAGCCTATCACTGAATAAACTATATTCGATTAAGGTATTTTGAGCGTTTTAACTTCCTTCGATAGAATTTAATAACATTTTGCAGTCGTACTAATAAGACAATTTTAAGAAAATTATTTTATTACAAACAAAATTTCAGTGTCTGTGAACAAAGATAATTTAAACAAATTTAACATGTAAAGGATAGGGGAAATATGTTTAAGGGGTATATTTCTAAAACGGCTCGATAGAAATTATTTAAATTTTCGGAAGAT
>JARJDQ010020837.1:0-18141 GCA_030264215.1 Geostiba sp. GC000077
TCGCGCCTCGAAAACACCGCGTTTCAGCCCTACGTACGAAAATAACTATTATATGAACACAGCACTCTTTTGAGTTTTGAGGCATCTACTACTCCATGAATAGAAAATAGATAAAGCACCCTCGCCCTTTAGCGCGTTTACACAGGGTGTTCCAAGTTAAATTCGGACCTGTTTTGGATAGAAATACTGTGAAATTAAAAAACCACGTTAATAAACGTTATGTAGAATGGAAAGGCGCGCAACCTAAAATTATGTTCGACTATACAGGGTGCTACACAAAGCAGATATTATAAAAAATAACATTAAGTGGAATAATATATTTTTGAAATGTTATTGGCTCTTTTAGTTTCGAAGATGATTTTTTTTTTTTCGACATTTTTGTTAAAGAAAATGTATAATATTTCGAAAAGTAACAGAAAAGATCAAAAAGCTTTGATGGCAAAGTTGTTTAGAATTGAGAAATACATCTCAATATCATTTCAAAAGTATATCATTCCATTTAAAAATGTTATTATTTGTAATATCTGCTTGGTGTAGCACCCAGTATAGTTCAAAATAATTTTAAGTTGTGCGCCTACACAAAACAGAGAACATCCGAATTTAAGTTGAGACACCCTAGATGGATTGGTCGTCCAAGAGGCTCTTTACATTCATTTCTGTTTTTGTCGATTTAGGTTATAGTCAACTTATTGTGCAGCAAGTATATTAGCGAGATCATTATTCAGCTCAGCAGAGTTCACCTGCACCACCTGCTTCCGGCTGTGCGCCTCCAGCGTGCCACACATCTTCTTGTGGACGAACCAGTGCAGCTTCTGACAGTCCTTCTCGCAGTACGCGATGGCCTTGCACTTGGCGCACTTCTTCTGCGCCTTCTCCTCGCCGCACGTGCCGCAGCTGCCGGACTCGTCCACAAAGGCGCGCTGGCCGTTCACCGCCGCCGAGACGATGCTCAGCGCCGACGGAGAGTTCTCGTCCGCTGTCAGCGACGCCACCATCTGTCTGAACAGCGTGCTCTCGATATGCGGGAAGGACTTCACCGCCTGCCGAATCATCAAGTCCATGATCTCCTGATCCCCCTGCCGGTTAACCTTGAGCACCACCTTGGCGAAGATCTCCACGAAGTTCTTCTGCTTCTCGTCCTTCTCCTTGCCATCCTTGGCATCCTTTGCAATCTTTTTGGTTTCCGCCATCTCCATCAGCGTTTTCTTAATCTCCCCAAGCATGAATGATAAATAGTAATATTTAAAGCCAAGAACTTCATTGGTGGCTTTGGCCTTCATCTCCTTCTCTGACATCAGTTCCAGCACCTTCTTTACACTGTCAATGTGCTCAGCCAAGTCATAAGCATTTAACAACATGGCTATCTTGATCGGATGCATGTTGTACATCAGCACAAACTTGTACACATTATCAGCAATCTCTGCATTTAAATGCGGTTTTGTCTGAGTGCCCTGTACCTTGGTGTAGTAGTCAATGTCTGCCTTGGGTATGAAGTTGTTAATGGTGCTTACAATGTTGTGATAGCCAACAAAAGATGCCAGTTGGGAGGCTGTTCGATTGATGGAGTTCAATGCATTGGTTTTCACACCAGCAGCCAGGAGAAGGTGGCACACATCCACATTGCCACTCAGGGCACCAAAGTGTAGTGTTGTGTAGTCATTGGCATGCTCACACTTGTTCACATCAGCTCCCTGACAAACACGAAGCACATTAACAAAAAACATTTTTTCATCTTTATAATCTTTATTATGTATTCCTTGCTCAAACTTACTCTTTTCAGTAACACCTTCACCATGTCTGTGTTTCCTCTGTAGGCTGCTTGCTGCAGAGGAGTCATTTTATCATCATCAGTGAAGTTGATGTCTTCCTTGGGATTCTCAGCCAGAATCTTGTAGAATTCTTCCAGATTTTTCGTCTCGATGGCTTTCATTAGCTCCTTTTGTTCCGGAGTCAGCTTGCTGTCCGTCTGCTCCGGTTGGTTTTCCTTATTATTGGCCATTTTCTGTGAAAGTTATTGCTTTAACGGTGCAAAAACAACTGAGCAACGAGAAAAGTGTGATTTTTGATTTTGGAAATTTTCAGGTTACGTTTATCAGGCTATCTTGTCATTAACAAAAGTCCCTAACGCGTTCCAAGAATTTAAACTTTGAACAAAATGCTTTGTTTTAAAACATTTAATAGCATTTATCTAATGAAGACGCATAAATGTGAGACTGTGCCACATGAAAAAAATGTTAAATATTCAAGCACACCACTACCAACTCCCATTATAATTTGAACTTAAATCGTCTATAAAAAGGGTAAAAATATAAAATAGTACTTGAAATTATAATGAACAGCTTTAATTTATATTCATATGTCTTACCATATCAAATTGTTACAACAATTTGTAGTTATTTCACTTTTTTAAAACTCTTTTCAACTTGTCAATGTTGGCAATGCACACAATGTTGTCCACCTCTTTCCAGTTCCCTTGATGATAGTGTTTTGTGTTGGCTGGTTGGCTCCATTGTTCATAAGGGCTTCGCTGCTTCGCATCGCGTGCAGGGCGCTTGTTAATTATCTTCGTTTTCAGAATAAAAAGATATTAAACGCAAGTAATCGGTCCACGGGTCCACGATCAGCCCTCGCGGGTTAATTGCATAATTACGTAATTGCGTGAATGTAAATTTGTGTGATGTTAGGTGTAAGTGAATTTCTTAGGAGCTGTAGCGTGTGGTAGCGGCTAATCGTCTACGCAAACACAAAACACATTTGCAACAGCAAACTGTAAGTTACGAATATGGCCGCCATTCGAATCATCGAATCATGAATAATCGATATTTGATAAAACCAATAAATCTTTCAACGTAACTTTTATTACAAATCAATAAACAAACGGAAAGCTTATTAAATAATTAATTTATAGATGGGTACACACATTTTTACGAAAATCGAACAGTGAACAGAAGTTACAGAATAGAATGTTCTGGAATGCTCAAGAACAAATTGCAAATGGCTGCTTGCAGTTTGTTCATGAAAATGAAACCTCAAACCTCTAAAGCATATGCTGAGTTAATTCACACAACTTATTAAACATTTTAATATTCAATTAATAAGTTGATAAGTTAAATTAATTTGTAAGTATTGCCTAAAACCCCGTATTGCTCCACAGCTCCAGAATTTACAACAAAATTCTCATTTAATTTTCTTCATAATAATCATAACAGTTTTAACTTTTTTTTTCATGCGCTTCTCATAACTTTATCTTCTCTTGTCATCTGGACTTTACAAATATATCAAGTTTGGTGCCTCCAAATTGTACGTTTCCTCTACTCTTATCATTATCCTAAACTTATTTATTAGTTTATAATTTCTATAGTTAGCGTAACCTAAATTATAGCCAGCGTACATTTTGGTAGACAAATTGTTCATTGAATTAGTTAATAGCTTGGTTAGCTGCAAATAACAATCATAAATGTTTTGTATCAGCTAAAAAAAATATCTCTCTCGAAAGACCCGAGCAGTGTCCAAGAATGTGTGCAACACTTTATACAATTAACTCCTATCACTATTCGATTAAATTATTTGATGCATATTCGTTCATTCTGAATCCACAAAACCCATCACGCAAAATTCAAATATGCATCGTTCTCATTATCATCATCGTCAGCGCATTTTTAATAGGATTAATTATTAATTTTACTAAAATTAATAATGCTATGTATTAATTAAGTGTGATGGTTATTTTGAGTAGTTTATTACTGGAGGAAATAAATGGCTGTTTATTTCCTCCCTTCTCCCCACTTCTCCTGGGAAACATTAACAAACTTGGTCAACTCATAACTTGAGATTATTTGGTAATCCTCCGTTTTTTGAGTTGGATTTGTAAGGAATTGCTGCCTAATTATTAATTATCTAATCGTCGCTGTGTTCAACGGCAGACGATCATCGTTATCTTCTATATTGCTACCTAATACAATCTTCTAAATAGTTTTTCCTCTTAATAATCCCTCATCAACTAAGAATTCATAAATTACACGACGATACGATTCTTACGCGTTGTTTCTATACAGAGTGTTACTGTTACTTTTACATAAGTTTTAGACATTGATTTGTTGTGCTGTTGTGGAGGTGCTGCAACTTAAGGGAATTTTTGGACTGTTGCTTCATCAAAGACTAATGGCTGTTTAGTCTTTGATTGTAAATCTTCTGTCGTTCTAGTGTGGCAAACTGAATTAAACGTAGTATACATCAAAGTTGGGCTTTTTGTGGGTGCTGCCGGTGGCTCAGACGTCCTCCGGTGGCGGCGTCGTCGGCACCCCCTGATAGTCCAGGTTTACGTGGTTGTTCTCCATACGCACGGCGATACCGTTCGTCGCCGCCGCCAGCTGCGAATCTCGCCATGGCGTCGTTAATATTTTAAATCTCTGTAACATTCATGATTTAGTCAACAAATAGGTAGCGGAGTCAAGTGTTGAGGTTATGTGGTTAATACCTGACGTAGTGAACCTGGTGTCGTAATCAGCTTGTAGATGGCGACACCGGGTATCATGATGATGGAGGAGCCGGTGATGCACCAACCAAGCGCGTTCGCCCACGCCGGATACACGTAGTCCTCATAGCGCAGCGGTTCATAGCCGAGGAGGCCGTAGACGATGATGAAGAGCAGAAAGACGGGGGCGGCGAAGCGCCAGCAGAAGCGCCAGTAGATGCCCGGCGCGAAGCCGATCATATCCTTGATGTCGTCGCAGAAGCGCTGCGTGCCGTAGATCCACGACACGGCGATGGCCTCGAAGAAGACTGCGAAGAGCATCGAGTATCCGGCGGCGTAGCGGTCCAGCAGGTGGAAGAAGTAGAAGCCGCCCTGGGAGCAGGACGCCAGGCCGACGATGAAGTACAGGCTGAAAAGGGCTGCGACGAAGACCTCGCGATTGCGTCCGATCTTAGGGAATTCGTCGCTGAGGGCTGTGATGATTGCTTCTGATCCTCCAAACTAACAATACCAATAGATCAATATGCAGTGACGACATTGTACATAACGAAATGTGTGTTTGGTAGAACTTACAGAACTATCAAGACCCAAAGTCAACAACATCATGAAGAAGATCAACGCCCAAAAGATACTCCCCGGCATAGTGGCAATCGCCGCTGGGTAGACAACAAAGACCAATCCAGGGCCTTCAGTGGCGACCTCTTGGATGGGCATATTGGCTGCGTGTGCCATGTACCCCAGCACGGAAAAGATCACAAAACCAGCGATGAAACTCGTTGCTGAGTTGATAATGGACGTTAGAATAGCGTCCCTAGAAAAATAACATCATCCTTAATTCCTTACCTTTTCATTTACCTATACTCTGTACACAATATTTACTTGTAGACATTGTTGTGGTACTTGTTGTATGAAGCATACGCCAGTAACACGCCAAAACCAGGTCCAAGAGAGAAGAATACTTGCGTCGCAGCATCAACCCACACCTAAATTGAGGTTAGGACAGAGCACAGTGAGGTAGTGTTGAATTGTTAGGTCTAAGGGTATTATTTGCTTAAATCACTTGCCTCTGGTTTGGTGATGGCTTGAAAGTTCGGATTCAGATAGTACATGATGCCCTGCGCACTCCCCGGCAGTGTAATCCCACGCACAAGGAGGATAAGGAGCACTGCATAGGGAAACAGCGCCGTGAACCAGACCACCTTCCCGGAGGTGGAGATACCCTTCCAGAGCGAAAAGTAGCAGATGATGTACACTGCAAGCAGGCAGAGAGCGATGTCCCATTTGATCTCGCCGAGATCGTGTAGGCCGTCGCTTTTATGTAACTCTAATATCACACGACTAAAATGAAAAATGTTAAATTTAAACATTTCATAAGGTACGGTAAAAAGAAGGTACTTGAAATATTCTGATGCTGCAGTGTTCATCTTCGGATTGTCCATGATAGTGGAGTTGGTGGAGTTTGTCGCGTTTTTCGATGAGAAGTCAAACTGCAAATGGAGCAATGACAATGTTGAGGCTTGTACAGCTATTCGTTGATAGATGGCGTTACTTGTTTGCAGTTCGGCGTGTTCCATTCGTTGTCGCACGAGGTCCACGGCAGCATATACGTGAAGGAGGCGAAGAAGAAGCGCAACGCCCATGCGATGATGACGTTGTAGTAGAAGTCCACGTAGAAGGCGATCAGGACGACGGCATATCCGATTCCTACAGGCGCACAGGATTATACACAACATTAACTCTTGGTTCTTGTGGACTCTTGCTTGATGCATCATTTGCATTTTCATTACCAAAAGAGGAAAAAATTGTTCGAAGCTAAAAAAAAATTGCGTGATGATTACTCACAGGGTCGCAGGACAAGAGTCACATTAATGTCGCGCTCGAGCGGACGAGAACAAGATGTTGGGGGTGGGGTGGGGCGGGGTGGAATGGGGCGGTGGTGAGCATGCAAGCCACAAGTGCGGCGGTAATGTGAAAATGATGCGGAAAGAAAAGCCTAAACGCTTATTGCCGCCTCGTCGCCGCCGCGCCGACTCAATTATCCACTCCGGAACAGGAAACTGCCGCCCGAGCAGCCGCCATCAGCCGCTGCCGACGACAGCGCCGACAGCGCCGACCCAGAAGGATAAAATTCGCGTTCGGCACTCCAAAAGGATTTCACCCGCAGCACGCGGCGGATTCTCAATGCCTCCAATCTTCCATTCTTTAGGTTTAGGATTACTCTTGGTGTCTCCGCATTGGAATCCTTGAATCCTTGAAGCATGGATAGTGAGCTAATCCTTAAGGCCGAATGAGTGAAGGTGGAATCGTGGAATATCTGCGCCAGACAGCATGACGACGGGGGCAGGAAACAAGGAAATTACCTTTAAACAGCGGGACCAACCGCCCCCAGCACGTGATGGCGCCCTTCCGGTTGAACTGACCCAGCGCCAGCTCCATGTAGAAGAGCGGAATGCCACCCACCACCAGCATGATGCAATACGGGACGAGAAACGCGCCTGCAACAATTTTTACGCATTTAGTTTTTATTTATTTGATAATGTTGTCATTTTCTGTACATGTATGTCAGGGGTGTGTGTAAAAAGCTTTTATGTGGGGAATAGGGGGAGCCTCTGCTACTTTGCTCCGCTTTGATATTCGATGGTGGCGGCAACGGCGGCAGAATTTGTGGAATGAGAAGGCCGGCTGCGCGCCAGAGTGGTGCGATATTAAAGTTCATTAAATCGTCGTGATTTAATTAGGAGGATGCTTCCCGGCGATACAGGCAATCGCAGAAGGTTATAATGTGTCACAGCGCATATACAGGCTGTGAAAGAAAAACTCCTCTTAGCGGTGAAAACGCTAAAAATGGCTGGACTTTGACAAGAACGAAGAAACAGAAAATGCAATTATCTTACACACTCCACACAGATTCCCAGGTTCCTAGCCTTCCAGGTTCGATTCGATTTGATTTTGATACGATTTAATGCAAGATCCCACTTAGTACAACTTTATTCCTGTGTGTGGCCTGCGGCGCATTCTTTCTGATGCTCTTATTCTTCTCTTCAATTCGTCTCTTGATGCGTTTAAAAGCGTATTGCGACTTATTCGCGATTCCCGACGGTCGTCATCATTCTCATTCCCTCACCGACATGCCCTTTGGGGCATTAAGCCATGCTCCTGCTGGTATTCTTTCATCTAGCCCCCTCCCTCCAGTTCCAGTGTTCAGTGCTCACTGCTCACTTTGGTATTGTTCTCTTTGCATCTCTCGCTCAAAGCACGCGAAACATCGCATTGTCAGCGCGACTCTTCGACTTGACTTCAGTTCGAATTCGGAAATGTAGGAAACGCCGTCAGTTAATAGGGTTGCGGGGACTAAAAACTTTTCTCTTAGCCGCCTCCCAACATCGGCTGTCCTTGGTTTCGGGGAAAAATTAAGTACTTTGCGCATAGGGATAGTTTTGGAATGGACTTCAGCGTGTAAATAATGTTGGTGGGCGAAATTACACCCCAGCTCCCACTCTCGACTCTCCACTTCATTTCATGTCAATTAGTGCCTCTCAAGATGGCAGATTGGAAGCGCTATTATATTCATACCATGCTCATAGAGATTGCCGCCGCCGTCCTTCCCGATAATGGCTCGATACGTTGGGGGAGGCGCGAAAATTGAGAGGGATGGTCGGCCGAGTGATCTCTTAAGTGCTTACAGATTGGCGCAGATTGCCTCCTCTGTGTGTCAATAATCGGCGCGGCTAATTGAATTTCGCGCGCGCGGAACGGAAACACGCCGCGATCCCCTGCAGAGTGCGCTGTGTCATCATCGAGGTTTCTTCATCGTCATCATGGTCTATCGATGAATGGCTACGATGAGATATTAATTTTCATCACAGCAAACCAACACCCAAGAAATTTGAATTTAAAAAAATGTTTTGAGATAGAAATCGAAGTGATGAATCGTGAGATGTTGAGATGAAACATCTTGTGTAGGGAATGGTTGTCTAAGACGTACCTGTATTTAGTACTGTTTCAAGTACAGTTCTAAGTTAAAATACAAATAAAAATTAGGTTACATGTGTGGTACATGTGTGACACGTAGGAAAAGCGGCACTTTCTCGGACGATTTTAGGAGGTTGTTGGACGAGCCGAAGGCAACACCAAAAAATCCACAGGAGTCTCCAATAGAGTTTCCAATTCAAGTATTTTTTTGGATGAAATTGGAAATATTAGTGTTAATAAAACTTTCACAAAGTTTATAAATACCTACAGGGTGATTCAAAAGTCGCCAGTTCATTTAGCGAAAGAAAAGTAGTATATTTTCATTTTATTTTTAAAATGCTTGATACAGAGTACGATTTAGTTAGCCTTCCCCCTACCTGAGAAAATGCCCGAACAGATTAATCTTGTGGGGCTGGTGCGCTTATTGTTCTTGACAAGCCGGACAGGATTTTTACGAATGTTGCAATTCATCATGACAATCACGAGTTTGGGGAAAAGTCCTTCGTCCTTTTCGAGCCATTCCGTTGCGATTGGCTGCGCGCGTGCCTGAAGTTTAATTGATTCATTGTTTCCGATTGTTTCTCCTCCCTTCGAGCTTGTTCTCCCAAGGAGATAATTCCGGTGACACCTCTCAAGGTGCTGCGGAGACAAAAGTCGGCTTCTTATCACTCTGCCGCAGGTCGTCTTCCAACTGACATTTTTGACATTTTTTGAAAGTTAAGTTTCATTTTTGTTTGTATAGGACGGGGGCGGGGGAGTGCAATTTGCTTCGGTTGATTTCAATTTCGTCCTCTTGACTGAAGCTCCTTCTCACCGCATTTCAATTTAGTCTTTTGTTCTGCGGGTTATCCTGGTGCGCGGCCCGGTCCGTCAAATAATAAATCGCTATAATTCAGTTTCAGCAATGCGAGGGTGTGGGGGTCACATCAAGCCTTCAGTTGCACGCGGCCCTCCTCGAACATATCACAATCGCGCGGTGGCGGCACACGGCGTAAACCACTCGGGACTCTGGGGAGGTGGGTGGGTGTTTGGACGCCAAGGGGTTGAGTGGGTGTCCGAACATGCCGCGCATCATCGCGCATTCCGCGATTCCGCGCGCGCTATACATTTCGCATGCTACCACCCACCCACCCTCATAGGCAACAATTCGCTGCGTCGCTACAATGCACCCCCCGAAGCATGAAAACGTTATTATATTATTCTTAATCCCTCCGCTTCGTATTTCTGATATTTCTGCTTTTTGTTAGAATGTTGAGCTTATTAGAGTTTAATTAAATCATCACATCATTTGCATTTTTGCATATGATTTTGTATTTGTAGGGTAAGTGTATGTTTGGTTGCATATATGGAGTCTACTCACCGCCGCCATTTTTGTAGCACAAGTACGGGAAGCGCCACACGTTCGCCAAGTCTACGGCGAAGCCGATGACTGAGAGCAGAAAGTCGACCTTCTTGCCCCACGTCTCGCGCTCATCGCCGTTGGGCACCGGCGTCGGGGTGAGCGTCGTCGTCGTCGTCGTGCCGGTGAGGATCGTCTTGCTGGACGTCATCTTTACGGCGTTCGCCGATGATACGCTATACCTATCCGACAAATCGCTACTGCGAAAAATACAAAAAGGCCATCTATAAAACCTCCAGATTATCCAGAAGTAAATCGCGATTATTGAATCATCCTGTAGTTATGAGTAGGGTTTCACCAAGGCAAGAATCTTGGTCTTGAGTCTAATTCCTGATTTTGTCTTGAACATAATCAAGAAATATATTTTATTCTTGTCTTGGTATATTCTTGGTCTTTCATTCTTGTCTTGAAGTAAAAAATCTTGAAGAAATCTTGATATTGAAAATATTGCGCCATCTATGAATATCGGTCAGAATTTGCAATTGTATCCCGCCTTTCCCTGTCTTATAAATGCTTAACCTCCAAAATCCCAAATACCGGGTGTGATCTCGATCTTGAAAAATTTCTCCAAGAGATAAATTTTCAGTTCTTGTCTTAATCTCGACTGAAAAATCTTCAAAAAATCTTGAATTTCGAGATTCTAGTGAATCCCTAGTACCCTAGTTATGAGGGTTGGATAGAAGTATACCACTGATTAGATACATTCACATTCGATTTTCTAAATCCTTTCTTTGACAACGATTATAGAGCCATTTTAGAATAATGCGACATATTACAACTATAAGAACTATATTGCAAGGAAACTTTAAAGCTATACAGTGTGTTTACGTTGTTGAGTTTTTCCTCCTAGGAGATGATAATTCACCTCAAAAGAATGAATTTTATAATTCATTAATTCGTCTCATATTGGCGAGATAATAATTTTCTTACTTTTTTACAATTAACAAATGAAAATTAAAATAAGATGATTTTTGTTTATATAATGCTCTTGAGGAGTACTGTCGTCCACTAGATTGTATTTTTATTTTATTAAAAGATAATTATTTCGCCAATGAGACGAATTTTCAAATAGTTATTTATGAAATTGTAGTGGAGTGATCTGACGTTGTTGCATATGGGATTGCATGTGCAACTGACTGTAGGCAACTTCTTCTGCAATATCATTACGAAACTAACGAAACTAGTTGCTTATTGAATTCATTAAGAAACTCCATCATTAAACTGGAACTTTACGCATTGTATGCGATGTCATAATGACCAGTTTTAGAGGTCGTCGTAGAAAAAAATATTTTTAAGTTATCGACTTATTGTCAGTACTATCAATACTATCATCCCCCCGAATGATAAACTCAACACCGTAAACACCCTGTATTACCAAATTATCTGTCTCATGCCCCTATAACGTCAATATTTGACTATTTTACTTCAAAAAACGTAAAATCTTTCATATCTCACAACTCACAAGTCCTTCCTATAATACAATAGATGGCGCCACAAAAAATATGACAGCCACATCTAGTTTTAATTTTTATTCCAAGCGCATGGCATATCAAGGACACTTCCACTTCGCCGATTTGCTGATTTGCTTCGCCCCCGGGTTGATTTGAACAGGCGGGATGGGTCAACAACGGCCCTTGAGCGCTTGCCGCTCCATAACACACGCCGCCTCTTGTCGCCGTCATCATCGCACGCCCGCAGCCGCGACAGGTGACAGGTGACAATAATGGCGGTGTGCGCTACTGCATTCAACCGCACTCAATTTTTATTCAAACCCGACGTGATATTTACACACCACAACCACACACGTTGAGGTTGAGAGCATTGCAATCAAATTAAGTCAGTGGCATGACTCACAGTACCCACTTAGTAATTTATATATAAGTATTATGTTTATTATGTTTACAATTTATAAGTTTACATATCGTGTGCAATTGTTGAGAAAATGCATGTGTAAGTTTTGATCTATAAAGTAATTCCTGTCCTGTTTACCTTGAGTGCTATTATCATATTCTCAAGAAATAATAACATTTATAAAATGAATAAATTGTTCTCCAAGGAGGTTATGCAGCGTCCCTAGGCGAGCCGCAGGCGACCGGAATAACGCATCGCTTTATTGCTGCCCATTTAGTTTAGCACTTTTTGGTGAGGCTAAAAGCCCACCTATAAATCAGTTGTCGGTCTGTCTGGCTGTGTGTCTGTGTGTCCGTGCACACAATTTGACTATGATCCCGTTGGAATTTGAAGGTGAAATTTCGCACAGAGTGCTGTGAAAACATACAGTTTTATTTCGGAGGAAATTGGTCCAGAAATTTCCGAAAAAATCTGATTTTAAGATTTCATTCTTTCTTTGATAAATAATGTTTACAAATGAAACAATGCAACAAAACGCTAGTGATCAAGGTGCTCGCTTCCCACGCCGGGAGGCTCGAGTTAAAACCCAGCCGACGCCATAAAAAAAACTTTTTTACGTATTAACATTTTTGTTTTAATTAAATATTAACTACTGTTTAATATATGTGCGATAACTCGCCCTGGTTACATCATAGAGAAGGATTTAAGCACTTTTATCACAATTTTACCGATGATCACAACTATGACACATCCAGAACTGATCGATATGTTTTGCAAGTGCGTCGCGACACTAGCGCCTCCTATAAACAATCATTTAATAATAGTTATAGTACACCTATTATAGCACCCTTTTTTTGTGAGGTTAAAAGCCCACCTATTAAATCAGTTGTCCGCTTTTCTGCTTGTGTGTCTGTATGTGTCTGTATGTGTCTGTTGTGCACATTTGACTATGATCCCGTTCGAATTTGAAGTTGAAATTTGGCACAAAGGTTCTGTAGTGTTGTAAAAAGATACAATTTGATTTTAAAAGCTAGTAGTCCAGAAATTGCAGAGAAATCCCGATTTTCTAATTTCATAACTTATTCTTTGATAAATAATGTTTACAAATGAAACAATGAAACAAAGGCTCGTGTTCAAACCCAACCTTACTTTTTAACTTTTTAATATTTTTTAAAATTTAATTTGATATTAATTTAATGTTTAAAGTTATTTTATCAAATTTGTTTTACCAACTCCTGATCCTCACCATTTGTGTAATTACTCGCCCTGTCGCCCTTGTTACTTAAGGTACTATAAAGTAAATAACTGTTTAGAAAAAAAAAATCAGTTAAAGACAAGCTTTAACGTTGCAATTATTTTTATTTTTTCCGAGTTTACTTCCTCAGTGTTTCGCTGCTCCTTACATGAATTATCTCAAATTGTTGTTTACCAACTTTCAACTGCGTCTAATCATGCAAATTCCATGTGCATTTCCGCTCCCGGCTCCGATGTCATTACATTACATAGATATACCACGGTATGTATACCTTGTCGTGTGCTGCCAGTGATTTTATTGCTCTTGCTATAGCTTTTTGCCTCAATCATTGTAAACTCCAATAGTCAGTCCCTCAGTCCCATTGAAAGAATGAACATTGCTAATTTATTCAGTGCTCAAAGTGCTCGCTGCCCGCTCATTAACACATTCAGTTTCACATTGTCGTTACGCAGCGGAACGCAACGCGATTCACGATAAAACGCACTTTTAATGTCTTTGAGAATGTTTGAATGTTTTATTGTGGCTTGTGTCTTGAGAACCGGCATAAACCTGGGTGGAAGCGTTGTAATCGTATCCGGACGATGAATAAGTGAATAACTAATGCAATCGAGTTAGGAACTTTAGAAGTTAGAAAATTTTTCAAAACTCAAGAGCCGAAGCTATTACGAGTGGAGTTTAGAATTTTTAGATTTTTCATGCAAATATGACCCATGCCCTCTAAACGAATGAGAATGTATGAATATTTTTGCTATTTTTAACTTGCTGTGGGATTAATCTTTTATTGCTTTTCGAAGAATTATTTCAACAATGATGCAACAACTTTTAATTGAGTTGCTTTTGAAACTTGTTCTGCGCCTTAAAATTGATTAAGTTTATGATGACTTAACTTACACATTTTTTTCAACAAATGCACAGGCATTATTTAAGATAAGTAAAAGTTACTTATATATTTATATATAATGTTTTGTTGGACTTACCTCTTTTGAGAGTCGCGTTCGTCTTGCTGCGGCGCCTCCTCCGTGGTGGCGGCGCGCTGTGTGCGGTGTCGGCGAGTGAGCGTACGCCGGCCGCGCTGCAGGCATGCCGGTGCGCGCAGGGGCGCACGGGCGGGTGTGGAGCGGTGTGCGGCCCTCAGCTGCTCCTCAGCTCAGCGCCACAGCGTGTAGATGACGGCGAAGCTGGAGTCGTGCTGGCCCATGCTCTGCCGCCGCCGTCGACGGAATGCGCCGCGGCCGGCCATCGCGCGCCGCTTTTCCCTCCGGCGAGCCACCACCACCACTCCTCCTCCTCCAGATAGAGCTGCGCGAACCCCTTGATCTCTTGATTCATGGCCAAGTGTGGTTACAAGGATTTTCAATTTTACTTCCAACATCTTCTGGAATCTAGAATTGTAGAATCATGGAAAGAAATCTTCTGCTTCTCTTATACAGGGGGATGATAGTATATTTGAAAAGATGTGGAAAACCCAAAAATCATCTTAGAAAAAATCATCTCATTGACTGAATGATAATAGTTCTGTTGTATTTTTAACATTTAACAAATAATTTACGATTTTGTACATATCCTTCTAGGGGACGATAGGATAGGATAGAATAGGATTTTAGTAAAAGTCTTCTCATTGGTGTGATAATAATTTTCTTAATCATTCAAAATATACAAATAAAAATTTTATACTAAGATAATTTTTGGTTTAAATACTTCTTTTGAGGTGCGTTCCCTAAAAATTAAAAAAAAATTATCTCGCTAAAGAGACGACTTTTACTAAGATAATTTTTTGGTTGTCGAATTCTTTTGATGTAAACTATTATCCTCTAGAAGGATAAACTTAAGACCGTAAACACCCTGTATAGTACTCGTTCGTGGTATAAACACTTAGGGATGTTTTATAGGCGCAATTGATATGTATTTATGTGATTATGTGTGAATTTTGATTTTTGTTGAAGAGCTAAACATGAAAATACCTTTTGTATCGATTGTATCGACAGTTCAATTGATTTATTTACGATGTTAATGCTTATTCAATGCTTATTTTTATAGTGCCGCAGGAATTGTTGCTCCGCCCACAACACTTGACAATTCTACACTAACATTGGTCCAACTTCAATATAAAGTAAGCCGCAACCCGCTAGGCATTTGCAGTTTCAAACGTCGCGTCATAGTTTTCGTTAGATTTCGTTTTTGGTTAAAAACGGTTTACGGGTTCAACTCACAACAGTTTGATGCACTGCATCAATTTAAACAAGCATTACATCTATTTCTGGAACCTCGGCAGCGCGCATTACACATTTAATTCAATTATAGCCGTAATCCAACAATTATTACGCATTATCCACTTGTCGGCGACTTGTTGCGCACAAAATGCAACATTTATGAAGCCGACCGTCAACAATACAAATACAAGTTACATAAATTTGCACAATGTTATTTTTCATTCAAATTTTGTTTACTCACTTATTCTATTACTATTTACTATTTACTATAGTTTAAACTTTAACTTCATTTCAGGGAAAGTTGTCTAAGACGGCACCATCTATGTGCAAAAAATGGTTTAGTAGGAATTTTTATTTTTTTACTATTTACCTACCACCATGCGATCGGATATTCTCAATGTGTTTTTTCGCATGATCCTATTGGATTGTTAAGTGCTATGCTGAAAAAAATACAGGGTGATTCATAAATCGCTACCTATCCATGGACGTTTTATAGATGGCCTTGAAAGAAGTACATTTAGTTCTTTATTGCCGAGATATGGAGCGTTAACGTTTTTTTGTCAACTTTGTTTCTAATTATTCTTTTGCTTTAATTTAAGGTACAATAGAAACAATATTTAATTAGTTAACTATTCCAATTGAAAATGTTGATCCTCTGGAAATATCGTAGGAGGAATTGCATTTTAAAGATACAATCCTGAGCTTAAAAATATAGATTTGAAAGCCCACGCGGGTGAGCGAAGCAAAGATACGAACGTGGAGGGCAATTTCCATCTAAGCTGGACACACTGCTTTTTCTCCAACCACGAAATAAACATGTTTTTATCAAGCTACCCATCATGCTACCCATGTAATTTCATTTGTAACCATTCTAGTGGAATGATGACAACAATTATTGATGTCTCCCTGCCATTCCACTTCTGGAGAGTGGAGATACGGGTAGGTTGATAAATTTAAAGGGAGGATCTTGAAATATTTTTTCTCATTTATTTATAACAAACAACAAATACAAGTTAAATTGAAATATAATTATTATTAATTTAATTATTATTATTTTCAAGGACAGATCTATCGAGAATAAAAGAGGAATAGAAAATTATTATTTCTTATCACTCATTAGAAAATTGTATAACTACGATAATGTATCCAGTCATCATGTTCAAAATCGTAAATATAGCAGAAAAATTGACGGAGTAAAAATTAGCTGCAGTAAATTCTGGTAGATGTGTGACAGCGCATTGAGTAAGATGTGCTAAATATCTTAGCCATCTTTCTGATGATAATGAATCATATTTCTTTAGAGCTGTATTGGTAGCTTCAATGCAGTTGGCGATCATATGTTTCCCCTCGTCTATGATAGATTGTGAATAAACAACAAAAACCAGCCACTTGCCCTAAAAAGAATCAACAAGCAGTTTTAGAATTATACCCTAAAAACTGAATTAACAGACACGTACCAAGTGCAATAGAGCATCAATCCACTCTACCAACATTTCTTCCATTTTGATACCAGATAATATATTAAGTACAATAGAAATAAACCACCCAAGAATTTTTAAATTAAGCACAATAATCATAGTGCCAAACAGTTTGTTAAAGATGTGAATGATATGCACAAGTTTTGCATGTAATTCAATTAGCTTCAACACATCTGCATCATTCTTCGTTGGCGAATCTCTGAACTGAATAGTAATTCTGTTACCTGTGTTTAAAGATGGTGGCTTATACAAGTTTCTTATCAGATTGTTCACTTCTTTGAAACGCAGTCGCATCTCTACTAATATCCTCCAGGCGACGATTACCTCCATTGTTACAATATAGTTCAACCAGGTACACATAATTGCAGATATAATTGAAGATCGTTGCATAGATGTATATATCCTATTACTAAAAACAGCATAGCCCACAAATACTAAGTGATACATTACATATTTGAATATTAGCCAGGTTCTATTAGCCTTTGGCGTATGCTTCAGAATGATATCGAATTCATTAAAATCATTTTGCATATCTCTGTATTCGTCAATGTAGAGAAGATTTTTGTATAGGATTCCAATGATTACAATCATTCCATGTAACGCAGTGGATACAACAAATAATATTACAGTTGCGGTTTGTTTTCCATTAAGATTTAGATCGGCCACCCCTACCAAAAGACTCACAACCAGGTATATGGTGATCACTACTATCAACAATATGATTAAGATTGCCCAACACCTATGCAGTTTTGAATGATCTTTACTGAATTTTGATGGTAAATGACCAATTCTTTCGGCTGTTTTAATAAATATATCATTCATTGTGCAGGCTGTTATGATTGCAATGGAACTAAAAGCTATCAGCACAATATTGAAGTTACATCAATCCAGCACTATTTTTATTATTTGCTTCTAGGTAAAAACAACAATTATCTCGTACATGTTTTTGCTTTTCAATATAGTTTAGTATTGGTACGTGTATTATATAATATGGATTTTTATATTCTATACAAGCATATCTAAAGTACTCGCATGTAGGTATGTATATTCAACAAGGATTCGTGAGTGGTGCCAAAATCAATTGCATCACGCAATGGAAGCGGGGTTGATTTTATTGTTATTCGGCGTCGTCCTTGGGTACCAGGGTGTGAGACGGTCTTTCATCTTGATTAAAAGTAGTCTAGTATACAACACGAAGAAAAAAAAAACAACCCTCAGCAAGTCGCACATCAAGCAATAATGATTGACGGTTCAATAAATATCCAATAAATATCTTAAATCATAGAAATGTTATCCCTTTGTATGCTTGACGAATAAGATAAGGAAATGATGCGGATGTTTATCCAATGAAAGGGAACAACACTAGAATTTCTTTCTTATTTGATCACTAAGATTCACGAACACGTTTTTTCGGCAGCATCACTGCATTCACTTTTCTACAATAAACATTAACTTACAAATAAAACACATTAAATATGATGTAATTATATCTCTCATGTTGA